>JAPYZJ010005365.1:0-11698 GCA_030522765.1 Ophioninae sp. B BG-2022a
ATTGGTGAAGGGCTATTCTACATCTAGAGCGATGAAAAAAATTGCCGAATTCCGAATTATTTTTCTGGGAAACCGTTGGTGAAAAAAAAACGCATTTTTTTACAAATAGGTACATACACTGAGAGCCTTTAATAAAAATATAATTAAAAGATAAATAAAAACAAAAAAAAACCATAGCTGTTGGCAATTGATGAAAATTTGTTCGCATTTTTCTGCCTTCTCGTAAAAATTACTTCAATTAAAAAATTACCTAAAGTAGTTTGATTTTTTCGGTGCACTTTAATTCGTCGAATGTAATATTTAAATTAGCTTGAGTTTTCGAGGTTTTTCGACTTCGATCCATTTTTGGTTTTAATTTTTTTTAATTTAATAATCGTTCGTCTATTTCCGAAACGTACGACCGGATGCTCCATCGATTTTTGGATAACGCGATATCGGTTGAATATACTCTCGTAATCGGTTGAGTGGTAAAGCCATTTTGCAAACGACAAGCTCATCGCTAATGTTTGGAGGAAATATATCCTGCCATTGTAGATCGTTAAATTTCACGAGATTGCAAATTTTATTAGTTTCATTAACTAGATTCGAACTGCGAATGAGCCACGATTTTACGGTCCATTTAAATAATCTAATGGATCGATAAAGTGTACTCGTGGACTAGGGGAAAAGCACGTCGTAGATCGATCGTATTCACGAGAGAAACCAAAATGACTCGGGAAAATGACAATCGCAAGCGATTCAGGCCAATTAATAATATTATATCCTTTGAATATTCAAGGGATGGAAATTTCGTTATGCAGTTTGAAATTCATCCGGTTAGATGCGAGACGGAGATTGAGATTTCAATAGGTGTACACTAAGAAAAGAGATGACAACTAAGAAGCGATCGATTTTTCGAACTCTCCAGGAAAAAATATTTACAGTCTATTGGATAAAAACGTGTACGGCTTTTTCTGGTTATGGCAATAGTTAGAGAGTAGATTCGAGAACGAGCAAATAGTAGAGCTCTTTTGCGAAGATGCTTTGCATAAAAAGTTCGTGTTCCAATGAAAGTCCGAAAGAACAGTCGTTTATTACGAAGTCAAATCAAAACAGCCTGTTTGACAAATGCGTGTACAGCTAAACGTTTTTCTGAGAACCGTTAGAGGATAGATTCGAACACGAGTTGGTAGCGGAAACCTTCCTCCAGGATGCTTTGTACAAAATGCGTCAATGAAAGTGTCCTGCGTGGTCACAGACGAGCGTCGATTGGCCAAAAAACACGCCGGTAAAAGATTCACTTTGGCGAAAGAAATGTTTGGATCGCGATTGGATCACGTAATTTTTCCAGGGGAAACGTCTCTTTTGGCAGAATCTCTCATCAATCATACTTTGTCTAGGCACATCGATCTCGGGCTGTTTCCAGATTATGCCATGGAATTGATGGAAAATATGGCTCGGAGATGTTCCTCGATTATTTATAGTAGAATTGACCAGACTATTTATTAATAGTAAAGCATCATGACTTATAACATGCAACGAGTGTCTATTTTTTTTTTAACGTCTTCTCCCAAAATTTTTTTTCGTTTCGCCGTACACGCTCTTGTCGAACAGACCGTAGCATATTTTACAATGAAATCAAACAAACCCATAGTCCATCTAATACTATATTTGTCTCGATCGTGAAATATCTACGAAAGTTTTTTAAAATACACTTTAAAGTCCCATTTTATTGATACACTGTGTATATTCGTGCATATCCACGTTGAAGCCTTTGAGTATGATGAATTGGATACTGAACGCAGTTTAATACATTAGACCCTTGGCCACTCCATTCTCGTTGCATTGTAAGTTACCAAAGGGCTGGAGTATCCTTCATGAGAGTCGTCAAAGGACATGCCCATAGCCAAGCAGTCCATTGATATTCATTGGGCCATTGGGAGTCTTCCAAGAATCTCCAAATGATCGTACATGTCCATCAAGGTCCACCTAATCAAAGGTAATCGAATAAAACCAATGGCCTTGTTTAGATGTTGGTTAAAAGAGGATTTTATCATCAAGAGACGACAATGTCAATTCTTGAAGGTTTCCTGAAGGTCCCTTGAAGGTTATCGGAAGATTCCCAAAAGTGTCCCTCTGACGTTTTAAATATCCAAAACTGCAAAGTCAAATGTACTAAATACTAAATACTAAAACTTTCGAAAACAAAAAATGTTTTCAATATTATTTAGTGAATATCTATTCTAATTATATGTAGTGGTTTATCAGCACTATACATGTTGTTATCAAAATTGATGTTTAAAATTGAAGATTATATATTTGAAAAAAAAATTTTTTTGTACGAAGTTACGAGTATGGCCATATTAGGAAGAGTGATCTTAATAAGGCCCAAAAGACGCTTTTTTAAAAAAAGCTTATAGTTAATAGTGAACATTGTTTTCTGCACCAAAATTATTATTAATACGTTGATTATTGAATAAATGATTAAATAAACATTTTTGTGTTATTTCAACATTCATAGTTTTTTTGTCTACTGAAAAACAAATAAGGTAGGCCTTATCCACTGTGGAAAAAAAACCACGAATGGCCTTCGTAACTCTAGTAAAAATGGCGACCGAGCGGTCACCCAAACAAACCCAAACAAAAACTTTCGAAAACCAAACGTGTTTTCAGTATTACTTGGTGAATCTTTATTCTAATTATATGTGAAGGTTTATCAGCACTAAACATGTTGTTATCAAAATTTAAGTTAAAAATTGAAGATTATATATTTTTTATATTTTTTTCGTACGAAGTTACAACGTGTATGGCCTTATTAGGAACAATGGTCTGAATAAGGCCCAAAATATGTTTTTTTTTTTATAAAAAGCTTCCAGTAAATAGTGAACATTGTTTTCTGAACCAAAATTATTATTAATACGTTGATTATTGAATAAATGATTAAATAAACATTTTTATTTTATTTCAACATTCATAATTTTTTTGTTGTACTTAAAAACAAATAAGGTGGGCCTTACATGGCTCCAGTACCTTATTCATCAATAGGTCCTGTTGTCTTTCGAACTTGTACAAGTTTCCGGAGTTTGGTGACCGACCTGATGAAACGTACACACAAACAAGGAATAATTTATTCCCTCGAGGGTGACTAATCGAAAACCGCAAACATTCCGTCACAAATCAAATCGCGTAGCTGGTAAAGCACGATGTCAAATGTTGAAGTGGATTTTGCTCGATGCACGTCTACGTGCCCTAAATGCTATCAGCGTCAATGCTGGCATGAGAATATTGACGCGGGTGGGCGAAGTGTGGATGAAACCCCACAAGTGACGATTAGATTTGCAAATCGACGTTACGAACGATCCGGCATCGATGAGAGGCAGAGAAAGATCGAAAGTTGGAGAAAAGGGGGGGGGGGGTGGAATGAGAGTACCAGAACTCCACGAACGAACAAAGGAAATGAGGTATCAATGTCGAAATCGTTCGAGAAGAGGTTTGAATAATCTACCCTCTTGATGTGGATCTAGACAGATTACAATTACCATCCTCTCCAGTTACAGAAGTTACCACAACGATGTAAAATTCATTTTATTCTAGTGCTTTAATGCTGTTTTAATTTTGTGCCTTAAACATGTTTTAGTGCCTTTTATTTAGTGCCTTAATGCTGTTTTTAATTTCGTCCTTAAACATAAAATTTTCACAACGAACTTAAAATTAAAAAATATGTTCATATGTAAAAAGTATATATTGGCAATTTTGAGAAATGAAAAAATGGTACAGATTCAAATTTATCGTGAAAATGAGTGAATAATTATGTATTGATTTCTACTTAAAATTTCGATATTAAATTTCAATAGTTTATAAAAATTTACGTATTTAAATTATTGTTTCTTCATATTAATTGCATTTTTGAAGTATTTAGAACTCATTTTGAACTTTTGAGTTTGTGAATTATGTAAAAACTATAGAATAAAAAAAAATGAATTTAAGTAAATGAGAAAAATTAATTTAAAAAAAATTTTAAAAGACCTTAAAAAAACTCTAACTATAAATTAATTTTTTTTTTCAATTTATTTATTATTGAAACCGAAAAATGATTATCAATAAGTACGAATTCATGATCGAATTAGTTATTTGTGAAACCAAACATGGAGAAAACGATCTAGACATTTAAACCGACGATTCCCAATTTTGGTCTTCTTTTTGCACGACCATCCAGCAAAACCGAAAAACGGAATCAAATGAAAAAAAAAAAATGAGAATGGTGTTTTTTCTTCGTGGTCAAATATTTCTCCATTACGTTAGCCAATGATCTCATGGGATTGAAATTTGAGAAGGGTGAAGCCCTTAAGATCTTTCCACTATCGAAAGTATCTGAAGTGACAGAAATGGGCTAAAAGCAAATGCGAAAAAACAGAAAGAGAAAGAGAAAGAGAGAGAGAGAGAGAAAAAGGGATTTCCGTGTTTTCATTAAAAGAGATTTGGCTAGAATCCAGGTAAATGGTGATGACATTGGAATTGAGAAAACGAGAAAAAAGATGTCGCCACAAAAGAAGACACCTAAGGATGTCCTGACAGGATTCAGTGACTGTGCAGGTCGAATATCGATTACTTCATGGAGGGGAGGGGGCTTCTAAACTTTCTCGCTGATTCTACCAGCAGAGATCGCGAAAAGGTAACTCCGTTTCTTGATAGTGAGTCGGGCATTGCGGATCCTCGATTCTCCATCCTGGTCTCATCAAGCTTGGGTTTCAACCCTATCAGGGAAGCCCGCTTCCATCTACCTTCTCTTCCGTACCTTCACCAACTTCCATTTGTGCCAGGAGTTCCTTTCTGTAGTCCCTCGAGACGATAAACGAGGAGATGATTACAGTCGTAAGTTTTCGGGTGCCGTGTGGATCTTCCGTTTTCGTTCCTCGCCTGGAGTCCCCACTTGATTGCGACGAAGAAGCTCTTCCAAAAAGAATCTTCGCCGTTTCTTTCACGTTTCATTTTGACCAACTATCGATCGAAACGTCCAGATATTTATTGACGTTGGAGGACTTTTGTCCAATTGTTTTGGAAGCGAAAGCCTAGGGGAACCCTAGGGGAACCCTAGGAGAACCCCAGGCGAACCCTAGGGGAACCCGAAGCGAATCCTAGGGGAACCCTAGGGGAACCCTAGGCGAACCCTAGGGGAACCCTAGGCGAACCCTAGGGGAACCCTAGGCGAACCCTAGGGGAACCCTAGGCGAACCCTAGGGGAACCCGAAGCGAACCCTAGGGGAACCTTAGGCGAACCCTAGGGGAGCCCTAGGGGAACCCTAGGCGAACCCTAGGGGAACCTTAAGCGAACCCTAGGGGAACCCTAGGGGAACCCTAGGCGATCCCTAGGGGAACCCTAGGCGAACCCTAGGGAAAACTCTTGAGGCCTTGCTCAGGCCCTCAATGGCCGGATACGGATTCCCATTTTGCCCTCAGGGTGAGGGCAAAATGGGAAGCTTGAACGAGCAAGATGGAGTATATGCCATTATGATATATTTTACAATTGACACACACGAAACAACCGTTTTCAATATCAGTGCACAACTCATGTACCCAACTATGACGAAAAGGACATTTTAACCAGTCTTTCTCAGTTCACCACAAAATAGCCAATACATTTTCTTGATTGGATACTGAATTGAGCCGGACTAAATTCCCTAGATTCAAGATGGCTGCTTCTTTCTAGTTGCGTTCCAGCGTCCATTTGGTTCGGATTTGTAGATAATTTCCGTTTTATCCGCTTTTTCCATTTTGCCTTCCCTTTCCGTATTTGAGGCTTCCCTGATCAGAACTTCAGGAATAAGCCTCCAGACGTCCTTATTTTCACGAGGGCTGGCTTGCCAATTTTCCAAACTTCTGGACCTCTGGACGATGGATGTTGATATTGTAATCTTCTTGACGAAAGTAGAGTGGCAAGTTCCTCAGAAGTACTCGTCCAGAGTACTAGCTGAAAAGGTTGATGGAACCTGGTGCAAATGTTCTAGGAAGGCACGTGTCCCTCTCATCGTACCCTAAAGGGCACTGGTGTCACGAAAATGATGGGTCCACGTCCACGTCTTACGACGAGGGCCACGACGTGCTCGGGCAACGTTTCCTACCAGGAGGAGTCTTTGACGCGAAGATCTTATTACGTGATGCGAACGTGTTTTCAACGTTTCAAACTACCTGGCGTGCTTCTATGCCAGACGTTTACGGCACTCTTCCATTCTATTCTCTCAGCCAACAATTTCCCTCCCTTTATCCGTTGGTCGTTTTCATCGTTTATAACGTCCCGGAAATTCTCATTTGAGTCGTATGAAGGCATGCTGATGAAAACCCAATGGGAAAGTTTTGGTTGGGATGGATACTTTATGAAAGACCTGATACTTTTCCAAAGAACCTGATACTTTCCAAACAGCTAGACACTTTTCCAACCGACCATGTCCAATCTAACACCTAATGCCATTTATTTCTGGTACTCGCAGCTGAACGTGATCATTGCAACAAGACCGTAGACATATACGAGGACGTATCGAGTCCCTCGGTTGGTCCGGCCACCTGGGGCAAGCCACTGACCTGCTGGTACCGTTTCCGGGCGTTTCGTGGCACTCCACGCGATTGGATACTCCGCGTTAGATTCAAGAAGTTCAAAGTGGGCGTTCTCCTAAACGCGACAACCTGCGCTGGTGGTTATCTCCAGGTAGGTCAATTTTCAATCACCAATTACTATTAACAATGATAAATCAAGCTTGCAATTGGAAAAATCTTCTTGATTGGAGTTAAATAATCCGTTTCGATCAGTATCCAATTGGACAAATGGCCAATCCTTCGCTATCAGGATCATTCAATGATCAGCAATGGAAAATCAGTTTAAAGCCTACTTGCTGAATGATTCGGTTCACATGCCACGAAAGAGCAGTTGACGGGTCCTCTGGTTCTATATGACACCGCGTCGAAAATTCGATCCCTAATTATTCAACGACCAAACAGGAAGTTCCAGGTTTGATGGTCGTAGGCAGTTGCTTGTTAGAGATAGAAACGAGGTCCGAATCGACCAACCAGAATCGTTCTTCTCCTGGTAAACCTCCAATGAGAAGAAAGCTGCGCGCGCAACGTAACTGCCGGTAACTCTCTGCGTGACCGGCCGAGCGTAACGCGCCGTCATTTGATCGAATTAATTTACGGTGATGCGAATTCCAGCGCGTTCGAGCTTTTGATTGTCCCACAAAGGGAATTCGTCAGAGGATCCTTCCAGAGATAAAACGAAGAGGAGAGACGAAAAAAAAAAAGAAAAATCAAAGAAAAAAAAAGGAAAAGCGTGACGATTCTTTCTGATGGAGAGAGCTCTTTCAGTTTTTGAGAGTAACTGATACTGAGAGCTTCGTTCACCTTTTCAACGGAAAGTCTCCTCGTTTTGTATCATCATTAGGGCTAATACTGTTACTCCCTTAGCTTTTACCGTCATCTCGAAATAGGATTTTTCCTGGTGGACTTTGCCTTCATTTTTTTTTTCTTTTTTCGGTTTCCTCATTGGCGTCAGTGAAATTCTCATTGCCACAGGCTAAGCCACCGTGCCATCTCTCTGTCTCCACTGGAACGACTAATTTCACTAATTAATTGCGTCATTCCATTCCTGACTATGGACCCACACTGGCTGCTCCACCAGCCGGATACTCATTAACGGCAGAGCTCATTGGCGCATGACACTCACATCGTGAACCCCTGGCTCGCCAAACTCCCTGATTTACCACGGATAATGGGTTATTGTTTAAGCACGAAGCACCGCGGAGACCAGCTAGCTTTTTTTTTCTTTTCCCCTTTTTTCTTTTTTTTTCTACCTTCCATAAATCCTTTTATGACGTGGGAGGCTTTCTTTTTTTTCCATGCGCCTACCACGTTATTGTTAAGGTTGCGCTAATTGCCGGTTCGTGGTCACCCCACCGGGTATTGGACGATATCTCTGATGCCCAATGTCGGATATATCACTCTTGTACCAACTCCCTATTTATTCATAGGCTGATAAACCGAAATTCATTGTTTTTAGATTTTTAGCTTTTTTTTGTTTGTAAAAGCTTCGAGTCTTGCGAAAAGAGATTTCAGGTTGTTCGACAAGATCGTGGACGGGGTAGTTCAAGAACTATTGGAGAGAAGACGTTGAAATGAAGTAAACACATACTTCATAATGTACTTTGTGATGATCCATTATTATTTAGAAGTTCAGATTCTTTTACTATTTATAACACAGCTTTACAAAATAATTACATTTTTTTTTATGGCCTTGATATCTCTGCAGTTTTGTTTTCAAGTCCACAGTTTTCGAATATATTTATGAAAGTACTGAATTAACTCTTGGTTTCATGATTTTTCCTTATTTTATATTTTTGATAATTGACACTTTAAGTTGGCTTTTTGAAACTCGATTTATTGTGAGGTTTTTGGTATTTTGTTAAAATTTTGTTTCTGCGCATTAAATTGCCCGAAAACTCAGTGAATATTGAAAGATTCAAACTTTGTAAAAGTTATTACTAATTCCGAAAGTGAAGCTCGGAGAAATTTTATGTTGGTGGTAGAAAATTTTCTAGGAAACTAAAAAGCACCAAATTATAGGGAAATTGTGCAAAAGATGTTGGAAAGCTTTAAAGTTTTAGGACCAAATATCAAAAAGTTCCTGCGCTGGATTAGTCCTTTGGTAGACCTAGACTGCTGGAAAAAAAAGATTCGTTTTGAAAATTAGGTTATCCCAATCAAGATCCAAATATTTCTTTCGTCCAAGTGAATTTTATCGACGTGTTTTTTCGAAAATGGACATTCGTCTGTCAGAGACTTCAATTTCTGTTTCCTCTACGAATCATCTTCAAGGACGGTTCCCACTAGCAGCTCGCGTTAAAATCTACCCTCTGACAGGTCCCAGGAAAACACGCAGCCGTACACGCTCTTACCAAACAGAGTGTTGGAACGCTCTATCTTTCCAGTTTGCCTCGAATATTCCATTTTCTTTCCGAAGTAATTTCCTTAATGGAGTAACGAGAACATTTGTTATTTTTGCTAATTGGTTCTTCGCCAAACAAACACGGTGAAACATCCGAAGGGATTAACAAAAGTGGGAAAAAACATTTGGAGCGATTGCAGCGAAACGTTGAAGACCATCATACGTGGAATTCAAACGAAATATGTAAACTCGTACTTTTGGCTTCTGCTTCGCCTCTTTTGTTTTCTCCCGCTTCCGCTATCCATCTCGTACATGCAGACAAGCTCTTATTTTTCCACGGGTTACTTGGACAGCGAAGGATTTTTCGTTTTCACGAAAAGTACGTGGATGGAAAATAGGAAAGGGCAAAAAGACGACCGTGAGCGTTGGGTGGAAAAAAAGGGATGAAACGACGAGTGGAGAGAACGGGATAGAAAAATCGAAAAGGAAAAAAGAGAAAAAATCGTAAAGGAAAAAAGCAAAAAAATCGTAAAGGAAAAAAGAGAAAAAATCGAAAAGGAAAAAAAAGAAAATATCGAAAAAATTGACAAGGAAAAAAGAGAAAAAATCGAAAAGGAAAAAAGAGAAAAAATCGAAAAGGAAAAAAGAGAAAAAATCGAAAAGAAAAAAAGAAAAAAAATCGAAAAGGAAAAAAGAGAAAAATTCGAAAAAAAGAGAAAAAATCGAAAAGAAAAAAGAGAAAAAAAGGAGAAAAGATCGAGAAACGTCTCGAGGATGATTCGTTTTGTGTGTCCGTTGCACACATCGGCAAAATCACTGGTTCTTTTCTCTGAACGCCAATAGAATTTGCTTGTAATTTTTTACACTATCTCTCACTCAATTTTTCTCTCTCTCTCTTTTTTATTTTTTCTCTCTTTCTCTTCCTCTTCTTCTTTGCCTCCACCTGCCAGTTACACACTTTTGTTCTGCACGAGTTCTTTTACTTTTCTCTTTCCCTCCCGTCTCACCTTTTTTTTACTTCGTTTTTTCTCTCAATTCGCTACGTTTCTCCATCGGACACGACTTCACCCCCATAGCTCGAATTTTTCGCGGGATTGACAATCGGAACGAAAAAATAAAAGAAAACTCGCCGGAGTTCTTTTTTGAGTAACGAGAAAATTGTTTTATCCGTTCGAGGGAGGAAAACGTATCATTTGTTTTTACCCTCGTTTTTTTTTTCAAATCTGACGATTTATTTTGACTCCCGTTAATCGTCGAAGTTCCATTAACTCGAATGAAATTTTTTCTGCCTCGTGATAGAGAAAAAACGACAAAAGTAAAGGTACATTTTAATTAAAACGTGGCTAACAATTAATACATCAAGATTCAACAAAGAGGACTGTATCGAGAAAAAAAAATCTTTACGCGAAAAATTCATTTTTTTTTTTTTGAAATAACAAGTTTTTTTTATGAACGAAGATTTATTGAAAAGTTTAAATATTTTCTATGTGAGAGCATTTTGAAAAATTTCAATTACTTTTAATTGCACGAGAGAGATAACTGCAATTTTAATTAATTTTAATTGCACGAGAGAATCGCAGAACCATTTATTTCCTCGCTGCATCATAGTCCACATTTTTTTTCCTTCGTCAATACTATTGAATATAAATCAAATATTTGATTTACATTGATTTCATACCGAAGCTGAGAGAATTTTTCATTAATATTTGTATTTTCTTCCATGTGTAATTATGCGTCGATCATCATTTTCTGCCTCGAAGCAATGCACTTATTTAAATGAAAGTATATAACGAGTGCATCGAGTATTCATTTATCTGAAGCTACTCTCAAGCTCATGCTTTTTTTCTGGCCTCATTTTAAAAGGGGTTTTAGTTTTTAATCGCTGGAAAATTATAGTTATTAAAAAAGTAATTTGATAGATAAATATATTACAAAATTATCATATTGTATTTTTATATTCCTATCAATAATAATTATTATTTACTATTACAGTATATAATTAATAATTATATACTATAATAATAATACTACTAAATTAATAATTATAGTATATAATTATTAAATACAGTAAATAATTAATAATAATAATAATAATAATAATAATAAAATGACCGTTTCAAAAAATAAAATTAATTCATTTAGAATCCCTTTGGCATTTATTTATACTGACAATGCACTAAAACCTCGTTTGTATATTTTTCATTAATACATTTTTCCCTTCCTCTCTGTTTCGCACTGAAATTTCTCTGTACAGATTGAGACCTGACCTTGACTTAACCTTGAAACTTGAAAATGACACAATAATGATTAACATGATTTTGAACCAATGATTTTTTGAAATATTCAGTAACCTAACCCCCAAACTCCATTATGAAAGTATAATTGCTCGTGAAAAAAAAAAATAGAGTCCGGTATTAATTTCAAAGAGATTGGCACAACACGATAATTGAATGAGAAAAATATTACGGTGAAAGATTCTTCGGTGGTATTTTTTAATTTCATTCGTGTTCGGCCCCTCGTCGGCTGTTATCTTCGGGCTCTCGTCGACGTTTATGATGGAACGGTAGTCGTGCAGTCGCGAACTTCAGAACTCGGAGAGTCTTTAGGTATACGTATAAACACGCGAAAAGGCGAGAGAGGCATCCGGGAGAGACATCGACGTAAACGACTTCGGCGACCACCGTCCCCCCCCCCCCCCCCCCCCCCCTTCCCCCCCCCCTCCCCCCCCCCCCCCCCCCCCCCCCCCCCCCCCCCCCCCCCCCCCCCCCCCCCCCCCCCCCCCCCCCCCCC
>JAPYZJ010005366.1:0-11698 GCA_030522765.1 Ophioninae sp. B BG-2022a
TGAAAAATGGCAAAAAAAGAGGCAAAGGGGTATGTATGGAAAAATTGGCAAAAATCGATGGTCCAACTTTGAAATTCTGCCAAAAATCGAAAAATTATCAGATTTGAATAACAAAAAAAGTATTTTGAAGAGAAAATCAGAACGAACAGATTGAGCGCAGAGTGGAGTGCCAAATTCTAAAGGAAAAAAAGTTATCAATGATTGAGCGGAAAAACTTTTTTTATCCTAAAATCGAAAAAATTTTTGATTTTTAATATTTTTTGCAAATGGTCTATTTTGATTTAATTTGGTCTACTGAGCACGAATCTACCATTAATTTTCCCCAAAACCCAAAATTTTTATGAAAAAATCGTAAAAACTTCTAAAAACACGAGTTTCACGATTTTTTTCATGAAAATTTTGGGTTTAAGGGGAAATTAATGGTAGATTCGTGCTCAGGGGATCAAATGAAATCAAAATAGACCATTTAAAAATATATTAAAAATAAAAAATTTTTTCGATTTTAGGACAAAAACAGCTTTTTCCCTCAATCATTGATAACTTTTTTTCCTTTAGGATTTAGCAATAAATAAAAACCTATTCTCAGGCCTAACGAATTTACGGCCTCTCTCTACTTATTACTTCGACGTCCAAACGTCGAAATGAGCCGAATTTTTCAACGGAATGAGCCTTCGAGAATATACCTCTATATATGCTAAACAAACCCAAACAAACCCAAACAACCCAAACAACTTCATAACATACGGAAATAATTAAGGTTGTTTGGGTTTAATAATTAAAAATGTCAGCCTCCGCCGGCCAATTATCACTAGTGGTGTCTAATAAAAGTAATTTTCTGGCAAAAAAAAAATCTCCCGCCAAAATTAAGTTGGAGCTCCACTTTTGCATTATTACCTTTTTCTGTTGTTTTTACCTCATTTATACGAAATAAAAATAAAAATATAAAAATATAAATATAAGAGGGCAGTGGGGCAGAGAGAGGGAGAGAAAGAGAGAAAAAGAGATGAGTTGACGTATGTTTGGTGTTGTGTACGAAAAGAGGGGAAGAAAACTGAACGATTGACCGGATGTTTCCCCCATTGTGTAACGCGGCCTGGCGTTCGACATTGTGAAACGTTTAGCTCGACTGGATGAAGGCTGATGCGGTGTGTCAGGCTTGTCTCGTCCGGGGGCCTACGATCTACATTGTACTTTCCTAACCTCCCGAAAAAAAAAAAAAAAATAGAAAACACCTTTTATACAGACTTTAACCGAGGCAAATGGGCTTTAAAGCTGGAAAATTGATGCATTGTCCGATCTTGAACGATTTACCTTGTGTGTACGAACACACCTATGTCCGAAGGTTTTATCCCGCCCTCCTCCCTTTCACGAAACTCATGGACCCTAAAGTGTCCATATATGTCCTTGGCGACAATTCACGACAATGGATGCATGTTGCTACCGAGTTTCAAGAACTACGAGACGGAGAAGACCAATCCAGGAGCACGCGATTCTCGAGTATTCCAATTACCCGATTCGAGCATATCGATATTTTGAAAACTCGTATTTTTGGCACGGGAGCCATGGGTAGGGGGGGGGGGGGTTATAATGGAAAGTTATAATTTATGAAAATTTGATATATTTTGAAATTCGAATGTATGAAAATTCGATATATTTGGAAATTCGAATTTATGAAAATTCGAAAGGTTGTGAAATTTGAATTTATGAAAAACCGAAAGGTTGTGAAACTTGAGTTTATGGAAAATCGTAGATTTGTGAAAATTCGATAAATCACGAAATTCGAATTTATGAAAGTCCGAAAGGTTGTGAAATTTGAATTTATGAAAAATCGAAGAGTTGTGAAAATTCGATAAGTTATGAAATTTGAATTTACAAAAATTCGATAAGTTATGAAATTTGAATTTACAAAAATTCGATATATTATAAAATTTGAGTTTATGAGAATTCGATAAATTCGAATTTACGAAAATTCGGAAAATTATCAAATTCGTATTTTAAAAAATAAGAAAAGATTTCGAAGAATCGTTGTACGTTTCAGGCAAATTGAAGAAGGGATAAGTCCAACGTTGAAGGAATCGCTGATCGAAGCTGGTCCAAAATGGGGGAATCGTGGATTCACGTATTTAGATAGTAAAAATCTAAACCCAAACAAACAAACACGTTGATAAAAAATTAACTTGGCTCAGCCAATATTATCTATCTTGAGAACAAGTTCGTTTTTGTTGTTGTTGTGATAACCACCTGGTTTCATAGTGAAGTAGAATGTAGTCAGAAATTAAGTAGATCTTAATCGTCAGTTTTTGTGGGCTTCTTTTTTTGGGTAATAAAAAATCGAAAAAATCGTTTTCGCAAGGCTGGTTTTTTGTTATTGTCTGGGTTTGTTCAGGTTGAGGGACTATCGAGTCATCATCTTTATTTTTCCAAATAATGTGGACCAAAATTGAAAGATTAAAAAATCGACGTTCGTCGATCAATTTTGGCAAGTTTTTTCGTCGAGTGTAGACGTACAAAAGTGTACAGTGGTCCATAGTGTGATATGCAATAAATTGTGAAAAAAGTCTATGCGCAAAAGTGCTTACCGGAAAGTAGGAAAACGAGGTGCAGTTCGCGTACGTGGGCATGAATATACGTAGGTGTTATGGGTGACGTCAGAGGGCCAAGGGAGGATCCTATTAGGAACGATTTCCGGTAACACGGGTCAGCACTTAGCCACGTTCCTATAATGCTTACGTGGCTGGTGTCTGGGCCCTCCATCATACGTTTTTTTTTACGTTATGTACACATACGACTGTCTGAAAGTAAGCTCAAATGATATATATCGTGTGGGGTTCTCGAGATCGAATTGGCAGTCCCAGTGCGATGAATAATTCGCGACTCGAAATAATTGTACTTTTATCACTCTTGGCGCTCGTTTGGGTTTGTTTGGGTTATTGGGCTATCGTTTTTTTTTTTTAATAGAGCGAAGACTGTGTCTATCAATTCTTTCGAAATTGAGATAAAAGTCAAAGGCATCTTTTGTTTTTAGAATCTACGATGTAGCGTGAAATAAATAGATTATATTTATCAAAAAAATTATTTAACAAATTTACGGATCCGGATTGAAAAAAAAATCGTCTTTCAGTTTTATTTCAGTTTATCAGCTAAAAATTCGTGAAATTGCTGAAATTGTGGAAAGAGGCCTCTATGATTTGATCATTTAAGGAATTTCGATGTTTTTTTTTTCATACGTCAACCTCGTCTTTCTCGTACCCTATTTTTTTCGATCTCGAGGGAAACTGCTCGCTTTGAGTTTTGCAAGTTTTCGAGTTGTGGCCTTTCACGTTCCCAGCTGATCAAACATCGAATCTATGTCGATTCTTCGTGTCTGTATGGGGAAAAAGAATGTTGGGAACACTTGTATGCATATTCCGTTTGATTATTCGAATTCTAGGAGGCGTATCTATAAGAGTTCGTGGCTCGTCTCGTCGATCAGTATTCGACGCGATCTTCACCAGTGAACATTAACCAAGTTTTTTCCTCCTTCATTTTAGGTAATGTACGTTCGAAAGCTGTACCGTATGGAATGTTTGTTTCGTCGCTCCGTCATAATTAATTAACCCTCGATTGAGGGGTTGGCCTATTGTGAAAACCGCAAAATCGGGATTATCAAAAAAAAAAAAAAATTATTATTTTTGAAGACCGAGTTATACGATTGGTGCGTTTTTCGGACCCTTATTTTAATATTTAATATCCAAAAAGTAAACCAGGTACGAAATTTCGTAAAAAATTTCGTAAAATGAATAATAATATTGATGTTCAAAGCAGTTTTAAATAAGGAAGTGAAAAACATTTTAACGCGAGGGGCTGCATGGTGTACTTTATTTTTAACCCACCTGGCTGATCGGAACAAAAGAAACGAGTTTTTTTTCTTAACATAAATTATTCTTCACTTTTATCTATTATTATTTATTGGCTGAATTAAAACATAGATTATTATAAAATAATTAACATTGATTATTATTTATTAGCATCTACTTTTTTTTTCAAAATATATTATTATCTATTCCTTATTTATTATTATATATTTTTCGTTCGTAAAATCGATTTATAACTATTATTATGTATTGGCTAAGAATTAACCGACCTTTTCTTCTTTGTTGTCGTATTTCGATCATAGGGAATAAATTTGGAATTTTTCATTTTTTTTTTATTTTTCGAGGCGAAATTACATCATTCTTGATAAATTGTGAAGAATAATATTAAGAAGATAAAGGTCGATTGAAACTACTGTCATATTGAAGAAGTGTACAAAATTTCAACTACGTTAATTGGATTTCGAGAAATCGTATACACGGTTTCGAAAAACGCGCTTAAAATTTGTTTACAAGTTTTATCGTTGCAATTAACAGTTAACCTTCAATCCGGGATATTTTCACCATACCTTGGTTCTTCCTCTTCAATTTGAGTCGCTTTAAGAGACGAACGATGAATTTTTCTTATTTTCAATACATTTTTTACATTTTTTTGTCAGAGTAGTTTAACTCCCGAACTACAGGACGATTCAAAATAGGTAGGGGAAGTACGTACAAAACGACATCCTTTTTTTTTATTTATTTCATAATTTCTTTATTTTTACATCCAGAATCGTGAAATTCTATAAGCGAAAACCTTTATTATTTAACTATATAATAAACAAGTAAAATCAACAATTATAACACGTCATTTAGAAAAAAGTCGTCCTGAATAGAGATCGGTGAAAAACCATTTTATCCATACTATACCCATAGTTTAGTAGTACCTACTTTCGAAATCGCACAATCGTTCGAACCGCACATTGACCTTCGCATCATACTTTTTTTCTGAAAGGAATTATGTAAAAAAGGGAATTTTTTTTTTTCAAAAAGAATTTGGCAATAATGCGGACGATCGCCCTCGGGCTGCTTATCGTAGCAGTTATGGCTGTTGGCCCAACAACGGTTCGTATACCAATTATCGTTGAATTATCATTTATTGCTGTTTTTCATTGATTGATTTTTTTGTTTATTGTTTCTCGATCGATCGTGTATCACTTAGCGTTCTGAATCGATCCATACTGAAACGATACTACTTATACGATATAAAACGTCGAAATCCGCTTGGAAAATAAAATGAATTAACTTGTTTTTGTTTTTTCCATCAGGACGAAATAACTTCTATGCCGAACGACAAGTTAGATATATTTCGTTCGATAACGAAGATTTAAATTAATTTAACAGAAATTCAACGTAAATGAAATAAAAGGAATATAAAAATACAATGGAAACGAAAGAAAATAAAAATGGGAAACATTAATCGAATGAAAATAGTAAGAGTAAAATCCATGAAATCAAAAACAACAATGATTGCTTTTGAAATTATATCATCAAAATGTGAAATGACAAAAAATTCATTTATAAATTAAAAATTATGTTTTGATTTTTAAATATATTTTACATTCAACATTTTGATTTGTATTAATTTTTTTATTTGAACATTCGGTGATAAAATTTGTTTATTAAAAATTTTAATTAAATTTTTTATTTTGTGGTTTGATTCTGTATCTTTTTTTATTTTAATTGTTTGTGTTAATTTTTTTATTTTTTACTTTCTATTATGATTTTTTTAAACTTTATATTATAATTATATTATAATTAATAATTTTATTTTAAACTCAAGTTTTTATTTTTATAATGATCGTTCGCGGTACAGGCCGACGATTTTGGTAAAGTGGAGATATCGGACGCCACGGGGGTAATCGGGAAGATCAATTTTGAGACGACAACATCGGCGCCTAATGACTTTAAGAGCTATATCAACATTTGGAATATACCGGAAGGCGATTATATTCTTGTGCTACACAAAGCCGTTACGGAAAGTGGTGTTACGAAAGCGGGATCGGCATTCTTGAAATCAAAAGTGAGGATGGGTGGTTATTTTTTCTACAATCGATCATTTATTATTCGTCGACGAATTGAGTTAGTCAGACAAACATAAAGATTAATTTATTTAAAAAAAAAAATATTTTTCCGGAAGAAGCCTAAATTATTAAAGAATTTGTCAAAATATTTAGGATCTGTCTGCAAATTCTTGGAATATAAAATATTTTGGATATTTTTCCAAATTCTTGGAAAATAAAATATTCAAGATATTTTTTCAAATTCTTAGAAAATAAAATATTTTGGATATTTTTCCAAATTCTTGGAAAATAAAATATTCAGGATATTTTTTCAAATTCTTAGAAAATAAAATATTTCGGATATTTTCCCAAATTCCTGGAAAATAAAGTATTTCGGTTATTTTTTCAATTCTTTCTCCACTATCTTTTTTTCATGCCTATTTTAACGTTCTTATCAGCAAGATTGGATTCTCTGGACGATTTCCTCAAATTTGCGTTGCCTCGAACGACAAAAGACTTTTTTTTTATCTTTATCTTCAAACTAGGTCAACTTCCCAACGGATTGATATACTTTACCATTGTTTTTTTTTTCTATAATCGCTAATTATTATGCACTACTATTTCAACGGTAATCAAGGATCCTCCCGGACGAAGCGAACCAATGGTCCTTGCCAAGTTCACGAAAACGGAAGCCAGTGGTGTCGAGATGGCCGCCACTGAAACGTTCACCGACGCAAAATTGAAAATGACGGGACCAACAGAGCCTTTCCTTATCAACTCTTTCGTAGCCCTTTATGCGAGTAAACCAACTAACCTCCTTGTTTGTACCAAACTTACGGCTAAACTGACGAAACCCCTGGGTACAGGCCAAGTGTGAGTATTTCGTTTCAGCAAATCTTTTTACATCCTCCCCCTCTTTCACCCTCCAATTCACATTTAAAGCTACTTCAACAGCCGGAAAGAAAAAAAAAACTTTTTTCACAATTTCTTTTCCTCGCTTAATGGCTTTTTTTGGGTTCAATTAAAAATGCGTTATTCCACAAAAATTAAAGTAGGTTCGAGTGAATTTTGATTGAAAAATAAATCATTGATTGATGACAATAGTTGAAGGATGATAAATGGTACAGTGAAAGCTTGCCGAAAATTTCTCTCTTCCTGGTGGGATTTGGAACTCTCGTTTGATTCGTCTGAAACGAGGATAATAAACATATATAATGGTCCTCTTAATCAATGATTAGTGAGGTTGACCATTGTTTTTCGATATAAAAAGTTTTTACTTTCTCCCGAAACATTTTCATTCGAGATGCTTTGAAAAATAGTTAATTTTTGAAATAGTCAAAATAGTCAAAAATTAAATGAAAATGAAATGGAGATGAAATAAACATGAAATGAAAATGAAATAAAAAAATAAATGAAAATGAAATAAAAAAATAAATGGAAACGAAATAAAAACGAAATAAAAATGCAAGTGAGATAAAACAAAAATTAAATGAAAGGTAAATAAAAATTGTTGTATCGTAAAACCAACTGCACTCGAGGCAAATTGTTCCAACTTTAGTTCCCGATAAATCTATCAACTGATACAACCCTTCGTTGCGTTCCATTTTCGAATGTCTTATTTTGCAGGTTGTCAGGAGGTGAGGCTGCTATACCCAAAAAATAATAAGAAGATGTAAAATATGCAACTACCGATAAAGATTACGATGAGTCGATAAGGACGCCAGAATCGAAGGGTTTATTGTGGAACCAACCGATTTTAGTTAAAGCGCTATTTTTCTATTTACATTATCAGACCAATAAAATTTGATGTAATTTTTAGGACCTCTTTCCCGTTTTTCATCGATGCCTTCTTCTTCTCATAAACATTTCAGGAGAATTCCACTTTTGCAGATTACTGTTCGATGTTTTACGTAAAATAACAATATTCAATGTTAAAGATTCGAAATATCAATCGAAACAATTTTTTTATTGTAAATGAAAATAAAAATAATTCACTTGTGATATCTCACCTTGATATTTGGACTTATCATTGACTTGAATTAAACAATTCTGAATGTCGATCGAACTATTTCAATTTCAATAAAAGACACGATAATCGTCATCATTCGATTTTCAAAACTAAATTCGATTCGACTTAAATATTTTTTTTTTCTTAAGGCGGATGATAATAGAGAATATTTTTTAAATAGCAACCTTTCACTGAAATGACACCTGATCAAACGTTCGATCTACGACGATTCTGTTGCTCCCGCGTAAGGAGAAGAATATTCGAAACACTTGTGTACACATTTCGTTCGATTGCCTAAATTGTACGAGAGGTCTTTAGAAAAGTTGATGGCTTGTCTCGTCTACGGGTATACCTATACTCGCGAGTGGCCACTTTTTTCCTCGTTCAATTTATATAATGGCTATTCAAAGGCTGTGTCATACGGAATATTCGTATTACGCGTTTCACCAACAGTTATTTAAGGTGTAACTCCTTACTGGTTGAATGTTAACAAAATGCCCGAAATTCTTAAAAATTTCAGCAATGGTCGATCTATTTAGAATAATAATATACCCATTATTTTTGTATTTTTCAATGAGTAAGCCAGTGGCTATATACAATAATAAATAATAAGTTAAATAATAATAATAATAATAATAAATTATGTGTAATTTTGTAGTTATATTATATTAATAAATAACCAGTTAGACAATAATGATTATGATTACTATTTTAACTTATTATTTATTATTACTATTTTTCAAAATTCATTTTTATTCAATTACTTAATAACAAATTTCTTTTTTGAAGTTATGGTGGCATTCAGATTTTTGCACATCTATCGGACTTGTCGCCAAAAACAAATAATTCCGATAATCTCAGAAATAAAAAATGTTAAATGGTATTTATCATTCATTTATAGTATTATGCGAATCTCGAAATTGATAATAAATAATTCATCAATGAATGGATTATTCTTTAATAGATAATTAAATCATTAATACATTAATAGAAAAATATTTAAAAATAGAATCAATTAATAGAGAACAAATATTTAAAAAAACAATACTGAAAGTATCGTATTTTTTACTATACTTATTTGCTTCGAATGAGAAGCCTGAAGGAATTCTAAAAAATCGAAAAAATCGTTATAACTACGCGAGTGCTCAAATTTGACCCACATTTGATGAGAGTTCATTCCATTGAAATGACCTTTAGAATGATCCCTTTACAGCGTTTAATTATCCGTCACCTTGTATCTATTAGGTTTGGGAATAAATTTGTAGCGTTTTTATATTTTCTTTTGTTTTACAACGATTTTTTTTTGCTGTTTGACAAAGTGTATAATATTTATTAGATAGAGCTCTTTCTGCTCTACAAAACTATGTTAATCATCTTTTTGAGTAACGTAATTCGTTTATTACTTTTCGAGGCTTAGAAATAAAATATCCATGAGGAAAAAAAGTAACATTTTCGACACCTGTTTTTCACATTAACGACAACATTTTCGACGTTGCAAATGTCCCGGGTTGCTTTTGCAGCTTTTTGGCCTCGATGAAAAGCGAAGAAGAGCAGGTGTTGAAAACGTTGCTTTTAACGCATTTGCATCAAAGCGCGGAATAATCCGTGATTTTCGATTGAATAATCAGCGCTCGGCTGCAAATGGTCTAATATTCCATTTCTAAGCCTCGAAAGTAATACAAAATTAAATCATTCAAAAAGACGATTAGTACACTTTTGTACAGAGAAAAATCTCTATCGAATAAATATTAACACTTTATCAAACAGCAAAAAAAAAATCGTCATAAAAGAAAATCTTTACTTATAATAAAATTGTAACAGACCGATGTCTGTACATTGAAGATATTAAAAAAAAATTAAATGGGGGGTCTTTATTAGAGCAACAGAAGCCAAATCAACAGTTTTTAGAATTTTTAGAAAGAAAAGATATTCTTCAAATATTTTATTTTTTCATCAAATAGAAAATAATATCGTGTTTTAATTTAATACAACGCTATTTATTGAAACAATGATGAATTTCTCAAAACTTAATGTTGACTTAGACGTCTGAAAAAAATGACAACGTAGTTGTACATTAATTTTTAATAGATGGTGCTCTTTACCTCTTTGGAGGTTCATCAGCGAAAAAAAATGTGTTAATATTTAACAGAGTACAAATTACTAGATGGTTTTTTCTTAAAGTATATAATGAGTTGATTGTTATATTCATTCATTTAAATTATTCTTATTGGTATAATATCAAATCTTGCATATAAAGAAAATTTTTAGAATGTATCTGAATTTTTATATTTTTTTTTAATAGAAATATACTATCAAAGTTCCAAGTATTTTATTGGTATTTAATTCTCAATTATCACTGCAAAAATAAAATACAGATTCGAAGTACCACGCGTACGAAGTCGCAGGCAAAATCTAGTAGAATATAAAAATTCTACGAAATTATTCGACAAGCTAATACTTGTCGGTAACTCGGAATGGACTCCGCGTTGACGTAAGTCGGTCGATAGCAAGTTCGCACCTATTTTCCGGGTTAGATATACGCGACACCTCTGGATGTCCTCTAGTGTAAAAACCTCCCCTTAACGCTAGAAATCGACGAAAGCCACGCCTTCGTCGCCAGGTGCGCGCACGCCGAGTTTTCGCCCTTACGCCCCTCGTTTCGACCACCCTTCAGGCTCCATCAACCCCCTCCGTCGTTCTCCTCTCAGATGAAGAAAAAGGATCGACGTTTCTCGCCCTCTCTCTCTGTCTTTTTCCTACTCTTCCATTTATATTCCATCAGAGCCCTTGTGGAGGACACCGATGAAGAAGCGACGAAAAATCATGTCGATTGAACGACGAAAATGATAACGAACTGGTACCAGCGAGTCGGGATGATAATAGATATTTTATTTGATTTCGGCTTTGGCGCCCGAAAGTTCGTGTTTTGGTTTGTTTGGGTTTGCACGTAACAATGGATTCACTGGTCCAAACGAACCGAGACAACTAAACTAACCGAAAAACAAAATGTAAACTCAATATTCAAAAGTTGTTTGGGTTTGAAATGGAACGTTGAATTGGTCGATTCATTGAATAATCCGCAGGACAACAACGATTGATGACATTGATGGAATTTTCAATCCAGTAAAGATGGACTCACAAACCCAAAGAAACGTAAACAAACCTGAAGATTGTTTGGGTTTGAGACTAAAGGTAGATTAGTTTGAGTTCTTTAGTTCTTCAGATTAAAATCAGTTCTTTCGGAGTTTGGACGCAACGATGGATTCACCAACTTGTTTGGCTTTGTTTGGGTTTGCACGGAATAGTGGATTCACTGGTCCAAACGAACCGAGACAACTAAACTAACCGAAAAACAAAACGTAAACTCGGTATTCAAAAGTTGTTTGGGTTTGAAATGGAACGTTGGATTCGTCGATTCATTGAATAATCCGCAGAACAACAACGATTGATGAAATTGATAGAATTTTTAATCCAGTAGGGGAAGGGGGGCATGACGCGGACGCGAGGTAAGACGGGGTCACGCACACATACAAGAAACTAGACTCTTGCGAACAGAAAGCAATAAGCCAATAGGAAGCCATACTCGATCAACCGTCAGCGCGACAGAAACAGTGAGTGGAAGTCCACGCGTTTTTTGTTTACAAACGAAAATCATGTTGGGTGTCTCGTCGATCTAATTTTACGCAGTTAAAAACGTTTTTACTGTAAGGTAATTATGACTACCCAATTTATGTCTTTTCTCGTATATGGTTGTTAGTGTTGTTTACTTTGTTGTGGTATAGTTGGACAAAAGTTCA
>JAPYZJ010005367.1:0-15189 GCA_030522765.1 Ophioninae sp. B BG-2022a
CGGTTGGATCGGTTGTCAAGGGGAAACCGTCTGATCCATCGATCGAGTTTTTCGCCAGCAAAGCGAATTCCTCGAATCATCTGATCGTCGGATCACGCGAGCCGGGTGACCGTTTGGTCCTCCGTCAGGAGGTCTACAAGGCATCAGCTTGGCTCCAAGTCGTCACCCTTGAGCAAACCTTCAACGCCAGCCCATACGACAAAATAACACAAGTCCGAGCTCTCGACCAAAAAACCAACGGAAATGGGGCAACCCCCTCGCTACTCTCCGGTGGACCAGGCACCAACAGCGTCAAACTTCGTTTCAAGAGCAAACGTGGACACAGCATTAAATTCGTCGTCGAACTTTACGGCAGACCGTGGTGATCGCTAACCTCACTTTTCCACGACAAAACTCCGACGGAATTCTTCAACCCACTTCCATACTTTTTATCGTAACGGTTTTACGAAGTATCGCCTGTTCGAAATGGTGCTTCATGTACGACTGAATGAAAACAAATTTTTCCATTTCACGAAATCGTCTCTGATTTATTTATTAATCTACCGAGTAATTTTGATCAGCTTGGATTTCAACGTTATCATTTATTGGAATAAAAAATGTATATTTGTTACAAAATTTATCGATATATTATAAAATTGTTTATAAAAAATACGTTTATGTGCAGTTTGAAGACTTTTTCGAAAAAACATGAGGGCAACATTTTTTTTTTACCATCAACTTGTTTATCGATTGAACAGTTTGGACTGACGTCGAAAAGAATGATTTCCGATCGAAGATGAGGTTCAACGTCAAATTGAACCCCACCATTGGATTTTTCGGTGAAAATTGCTGGAGAAATGATTTTGACCTGAAAACATACTAGACCGTCCCATTAATCCCAGACCTTCCTCAAGTTCCAACGACCTTCGGTTTACCTCCATGGTCACATCTGATCTGAGTACACATCTGAGCGTAAAATTCTCCGCTCTTTCCATCGCCGATGTAAAAAATAGGTTCCCATTTGAGGAAACAAAGTTGAACTCGATGTGACCTTGAAGATAAGGTTCAAGGTCAAATCGACACTCACCATTGAATTATTCGGTAATAACTACCCAAGATCTCAGTTTGAATGTCTTTTTTTCTTTTTTTATAACAAACACTCCGAAATTTCGACGCATTTTTTTTCATACTTTTTCCCCACCCTGTACGTACGTATACGCGTCCACTACCGCTCAAAAGTTTGGATACACCAGTCGATACTTCTTGCCGCACTTAAAGTTGAATAACTCTGCCAAAAAAAAAGATATTCGAATATCCAAAGCTGCGTTTTAAAAGGCATATATCAGGCTTCAGTTTAGTGTATTTAAATATTTTTCGAAATTTTTTTTCTACCCGGTACGGACTTTGGTACGTGATCGTTTTTAGGCCTTTTTTTGACCATCGCGAATCTAAGGAATTTTTTTTTTATCCCGAAAATTTGGAAGGGAAAGCACAAGCTCCGAATTGCTCTTTTTTAAATTTTTTTCCGATTTTTTTTCGGACAGTTTTTTCATTTTTTGTGAAAAACGATAAATTTTGGAAAATTCAAAATAACCCGAGAACGATAGGTTTTAAGAGAAAATGTTAAGAATACAAAAAGACGAGTATTTTTATACTAAATCGCCGGAAATTTTTACAGAATTTTTCTTTGATATTTTTTTTTTTAGTATTTTTTTCGACACTTACGAGTGAAATATTTTTTTTTCAGGTCGATAAAATGTTTTTACGACGTTGTTCGTACATTTTTAGTATCAATCAAGTTGCAGATTATGAGTTATTTCCTATTATACCCGATGGAAAATCCGTCGAACGATGAAAAATCACATTAGTAACGATGACAAACATGATTAGGCTTCTGTCTATAGAGGCTGTGAGTTAACCGATGATCGAATCGAATTATTTTCAAATTGAAGTACTCATCACTTTCAATAATAATAATATTTTCTGAAATTATATATAAAAAATGATATTATTTATCATTATATTTAATTATAATAATGTTAATAATAGTTATATAATTTTATAATAATAGTAATCGCCGAAATCTTTTTCCTATCAGTATACCAATATGTTATCATAAATCGTTACGACGAATAATTCGGAGCAACGAGAAGAAGAATGTAACGAATTAATAATGTATAATTCTATCAGACTCAATTCATTACAGAAATGAACAAATAATTATATTCCCAAATATGTAATGAATATTATATTTATTAAAATTGTACAAATACCTAATTATTTTTCGGAGGTTATAAAATTTATAAATATATTTAATAATAATAATAATATTAATAATAGTATTCGTCGAAATCCTATTCCTATGAATAGAAGAATGTAACGAATTAATAATATATAATTCTATCAGACTTGATTCATTACAAACATGAACAAATAATTATATTCCCAAATATATAATCAATATTATATTTATTAAAATTGTACACGTACTTCATTATTTTTCGGAGATTATAAAATTTATAAATATATTTAATAATATTAGTAACATAACATAATAATAATAATAATAATAATCGCCGAAATTTTTTTCCTATCAGTACCAATATATTATCATAAATCGTTACGACGAAGAATTCGGAGCAACGAGAAGAATGTAATGAATTGATTACCTATCAATAAATTAATCATTTCGAAAAAACGATTCGGAATTAATCGATAACGTTACACTTAATCACGAGGACGATAGCTTCGTTATCATAAATGGTGATCGAGATAAGTGGATGTTCAGAGGGGTACTTAAACTCGTGATAATTTGACGATCGTCACAGTTGAACGAGAAACGATCGATCGTTCGTTAAATCGGAATTGGAAGTAAACGAGGATTTCGAAAAATGAGGGGAAAAGTCATCTGATCGTTGGATCACGCGTGCCGGGCGATCGTTTGATTCTCCATCAGGAGGTCAACAAGGCATCAGCTCGGTTCCGAGTCGTCACCCTCGAGCAAACCTTCAAAGCCGGCCCATACGACAGAATAACACAAGTCAGGGTTCTCGACCGACAAACCAACGGAAAGGGGGCGATCCCGTCGCTACTCGCCGATGGACCAGGCACCAACAGCGTCAAACTTCGTTTCGTTAGCAAACGGGGACGCAGCATTAATTTCGTCGTCCAACTTTACGGTAGACCGTGGTGATCGCTAACCTCACTTTTCCACGACAAAACTCCGATGGAATTCTTCAACCCTCTTCCATACTTTTTATCGTAACGGTTTTTCGAAGTATCGCCTGTTCAAAATGGTCCTTCATGTAGGTACGACTGAATAAAAACAAATTTTTGCATTTCACGAAATTGTCTATGATTTATTTATTTATTTATTTATTTATTCATTTATTTATTTATTTATTTATCTAGCGAGTAATTTTGAACACCTTGGATTTCGACTTACCATTTATTTTGATTTTAATAAACAATGTACAGGGTGTCCCAGCTAAGAATGTCATCCTTGAAATGGGAGGTAGGGGGTGAAATTCTAAGACGATTGATATAAGCATGTATGGGTCCCGGATCAACCAACCCCTGAATTGTTATTAATTTTTTACGGCAGCCAGTCAGCCGGCGGGCCCACGCGTCCCGGAGTGGGTAGTGCCCGGAGGGGCGGTAGCCCCACCATGCGGACTCTCCGGCTCGGGCGCGTCCGATTGGCTGCCGTAAAAAATTAATAACAATTCAGGGGTTGATCTGGGACCCATACATGCTTACATCAATCGTCTTAGAATTTCACCCCCCACCCCCCATTTCAGGGATGACATTCTTAGCTGGGACACCCTGTATATTCATTCAAAAATTTATCAGTATTTAATTACAAATGTTTAAATGTATTCGATAATAATAATGACAATTTAATAAATAATGATACTAATAGTTATTATTATTATCATTATTATAACAATAAATAATTCTTATTTTTTATAATGTTTATGAATATACTATAAAATTATTTTTAATATTATAATAATCTAAAATATTTATCAATGCTAACAATGAATCATTTAATTCCAAAATTTGTCTTTTTTTATTATAAAATTCATAAATAAATTCGATAATAATCATGTTTATAACAATAATTATTATTCCTATTGGGAAAAAACTTAGGAAAAAAAAATTATGATAATAATATTTATCATAATTATCATTATTGTACTAATAAATAATATTTATTTATTATAATGTGTACGAATATACTATATAATTATTTACTATAATAATAATAATTATTTTTTTACAATAAATACTCGTTGCTCGTTTCAATCCCTCATTGTACATACGCCCTTTTTATTCTTCATTCATACTACGAAGTGGAAAAATATAAAGTTTCCGCGAATGGTAACGAGTCCCTCTAAAATTAGAACTCATTGGTCGTAGACCTTTGATCCATCGACGTACGAGCGTCGTATGTTGGTCGAAGTGTAAAGAAGGTCGATCGAGCTAAAGGTTCGTCGAAGAATGACCGAATATCTCACAGGCGCGGCCCACATTGCGCTCCACTTTTATCGGAATAGAAAAAAAAAAAATAAATAGAAAAAAAAGAAAAAAAAATTGAACAAAACTCGATATCTTCCCCAAGAGGGGGCACATCCGGTCTCCGAGTGTAATTGCAGTGTAACCTCGATGAGAATAACGCGGGGGTGGCCTAAGCCACCCTTACGTAAAGGCAGCTTTTCCATGCTATTCTTGGACGCTACTCGGTCGCCAATCCTATTTTTACGGAGCTTTATAAATATTTGTCGCGCGTAGGAATGATAAGAATATCAGAGGTGATACCGAGACCGTTTTCTTTTTTGCCGGAGAACTGATTGCGAAATCACTGAATCGGTGATAAAAACTGTGTGTTTTTTTAAATTATTTGTAAATAATTTGGACTTTTTTTTAGCTATTTTTTTGTTCGGAAAAACTTCGATCGAGTTTTGCATTTTTTTGAAACAATTTTTATACCCTTACGGTTAAAATGGGTATCAAGCAGCTGGAAGTTTTGGATATTTTAGGAATGATAGTTTTTGAGTAAATAATAATCCGGGAATTATTTTCGAATTTTTTAGTAAATCATTTGTAATGGAATTGAAATAAAAATTGAAATTCGTATTTGTGAAATTGAAATAATGGAATTGATGTTAAAACCAAAATTCGTGTTTTCGAAATCAAAATTCGTTGATTTGAAATAGAAATAGAAATTCGTGTTTTTAAAATGAACATTTGAGTAATTGAAATAAAAATAAAAATTCGTGAAATTGAATTTAAAATAAATATTCATGATTCGAAAATAAAAATTCGCGAAATTGCAATAAAAATAAAAATGTATTTTTCTAAAATAAAAATTCTTAAAAAAGACAAAAAAAAACAAAAATTCCTGACTTTGAAATATGGAAGGTCCGCTGAACAAATAAATGAAAAAAAATGCTTAAAAAGATAATTGAACATTAAGGGGTGGCAAAGTGTTTGAAAATGTTGAAAGTCCAGTAAATAAATAAATAAATAAATAAATAAATAAATAAATAAATAAATAAATAAATAAATAAACATATAAATAAATAAATAAATAAATAAATAAATAAATAAAAACAACGAGGCAGGTTTTATCGATCGGCGATAAGAGTCCGGTTGGAACTTGATCTCTCGAATGGACAGGGGCTTTGATAGTGTTGATACGTACGTGCCTGGAAAACGTTGGGTATCCGGGTGTGTGGGTTCCATTTGGTCGTTGGTTCCACATCCCGGATGGTAATGGAATCATTTTACGTCTCGAGGAAAGGAGACTCGCCAAAAGTTTCAACGACATCGGGCGAGTACTTGCCAGTCGTTGTATTTTTCGGGACGTACGTATACACGCCTATTCCAGGAGTGTTCGGACTCCATTCCGGCAAATTGTTGTCCCAAGAGCGAGATTGGTTTTTGGGCCGTAACATTTCCTTGGAAAGACAATGAGAAGGACTGCCGAAGAGCCGGAACATCCGCGAGTAAAACGCGGAATCAAATTGCAAAGATCGCTGGACGAGAAAAAGAAAAATACTCTTTCGACCCCCACTCTCGTTTGGGCGGAGTGGGGGTATCACTTGGAAATTTATTGGAGGGGGAAGTCACTCAAGAACGAGCTTCAGAGACGAGCAAAAACGAATTGTCAGCCCTCGACAAATCTTACAGAAACTCTGACAATCTCCGGACTGGGAAAGTTACGTCATCACTCGGTTGTCGCTTCAGGGATGGGCGACCGAATCCTAAAAACTTTTCATGGAAACGAATGAGAAAATTTGACGCACGGGTCTCTTCCATAACCGAACCAACTGACAGACTTTCGCAATCGATACTCTTCGACCAAAAAAAAATCGAAATCTCGTTTTAAAAAAAAGAGGTTTTTTGGATTTTAAACAATTATTTCAGCTACTTTTGTAAATGTCTTCATAAGATCTACTCGCTATTCATAGTTCACACTAAATTAAACAAAATGATAAAGAAAACGTTTTTTCAGTATATAATAAATATTACTGTCATTGAAAAAATGAATTTACGAATGTTTTCCATCAAAAAATAAAGTCTTCAGAAAAAATTATAATAATTCCGTCAATTATTGAAATTTTCACAAAATCTGATTTAAAAATACCTTATTAACAATAATATTATTTAAAACCACAATTTAAAAAAATACTATCCGAAATGTCCAATTACAAAAAATAAAAAAATTACCATTCGAAATTTCAATAAAAAAAATTGTGATCCAAAATATCCATTAAAAAAGAAAAACAAAAAATGTAGGTTTGTTTAAGTTGCATTTCGAGTGCCAAAAATTCGGCATTCGAAATTTCTGATTTCAAAAAGTGACTATCCCAAATTTCCATTAAAAAAAAAACAAAAATGTTATCATTCGAAATACCCGATAAAAAAACCACAAAATTACCATCCAAAATGTCCATTAAAAAAGAAAAACAAAAAATGTAGGTTTCTTTGGATCGCATTTCGAGTGCCAAAAATTCGGCATTCGAAATTTCCAATAAAAAAAAATGACTATCCCAAATTCCCATCGAAAAAAAAAAAATGTTATCATTCGAAATATCCAATAAAAAAACCAAAAAATTACCATTCGAAAATTCCAATAAAAAAAAACGAAAGAAAAAAAAATGGAAATTCAAAAAAATGGTTGGTAACTCTCTCGTTTAAATTGCATCCATCAGCGGAAGCGTGGCACGCGCGATAGGAGATCGTTCCACGATTGAGGCAACTCCAGCCTGGAAATTCGAGCGTGCGTACATCGAACGGGACAAGTTTATGGTCATGCGAATTGACTTCTCGTTGAGCACTGTCACGATCCCACTCACGTGCAAGCCCCTGTATGTACATATGATGCATCTACGTGCGAAGAGGTTTGTTAGCTCGCGAGAGAAATCCGGGACCCGGTGCTGGAACGCCACTCCGGCTGATATTCCCATTGTGCCTCGCTTTTCCCTTCCGATGTGATAACGCACGAAATTCAACGTTGGAAAGGATCATGCAAAATGGACGTATGACCCAGCTATCTCTTCGCGCCGAGGCCAACGTATTAATCCTGCCAGTTCGGAAATACGTTTCAACCGGATTTTCGAATTCGTCATCATCCAAATTGATACTCCTCATTACTTTGTGTTTCTACCTGGGATTACAGATGTTCGAGCTCAACGACTCAAAAACCGTTTTTCAATAGTTCATCTTTCGGACGGTCGATTTTGAAATGCTGATTTTTGAGCAATCGCTTTTTGCCTTATCGGTTTTCGAGATATCGTTTTTTTCAAAAATCAATATTTCGGAAAGCGTTTTTCGAAACGTTGATTTTTTTAATTTTGGGTTTTTTGGTTTAATTAGGGTTTTTAAGTTTGTGTAAAATTGATTTTTGAATAATAGATTTTTCAGAAATACGTTTATGAGGAATGGCTTTTTGAAAAATCGATTTTTGAAAAAATGAGGTCTTATTGATTTTTTCGTGGAACATCGACAGTTTGTCTGATCAAGTGAATACTTTTCAAAGAAGATTCCGAACATCAATATTCTCTAAAAAAAAAAATACGTCAATTTTCTGTGGACCCTCATACCTGTGTCCATAAGATGAAACGTAACAAAACAATACCGATTACATTTATCAATACCTGTATTAATAATTACCACCTTAAACAACTAGAAACAACGATACCAGAAACAAACCCCCCAAAAAAACACCATATAACCATCGTTCACAATATGCGATAATTCGTTCCCTAAAATTCCAAAAATCAAATCCAACCCACAAAAAAAAATTCAAAAAAATTAAAAAAAGCTTAAAGCAAAAAATTCCAGACACAAAAAAATCATTAACGTACCCAACACCCAATTATTTGCAAACCCAACTATTTTCATGCCTCCGTGAACCGAGTACCACGAAATTTGGGCAAACAATTTTGAAAAGTGTCCGAGGACAGGTGTACCCGAGAGTACGAGAGTGCACCAAGTTTACCCCGTAATTCAGGGTAATTTTGGAACATTCCGTCAGTTGCGACGGTGCATCTAATTCGCTGGAGTAAAATAGCAGAGCATGGAAGCCAACGTGTATGCTTGTAAGAGTGGTCGTTCCTCTCCATTGCAGTACCTAGACAGAGAGAGAGAGGGAGTTTCCATAAGCTTTCTGCAAGCTCTCAAGAATTACCCCTCCCCCAACCCCCGTTCCGTCAAAAACCCCTCAAACCCCCACGAACCCCTTAAGGGTGGAAAGGAAGCAAAATGGTGAGCGAAGGTACGTGCTGCTGTTCCTCGAACACCAGGTACACGCGTCAACGGTTGTAATTTTCCAACCAAGAAAAGGGGTGGGGGTTTTGGGGGTGGGGGTTTCGAGGGATGAAGCTTGGGGGTTGGGGGGTTGATGGTTGGGGGTTGGAGCTCGAAATTTGGGAGTTGGGGGCATTCTGGGGGCAATCTAGGGGCATTGGGGGCATTCTGGGGGATTTCTGGGGGCATTGGGGGCATTGGGGGATTTCTGGGGGAATTCTGGGGTTTTGGGTGATTGGGGGTTGGGGGGTTTGGAAGAGGAATCCAGTCATCAACTCATATATACGAGCATGTATTAGAGCTCGTGGAGTATAGAAACTTGGCTGTAATTTCCAACGAGTTGTGTCGGAATAGCTCTGGCATTTGGAGAGACCGAGAGAGACTACACGCCTTGTCAAATCGACCGGCAACCTACTCACATAAATTAAGCATGCACCCGATGCGGAAACGCGGAAAAGCTTCGATTTCCTCAAGTGTTGAAAGTTCTTTGTGTATTTAGAGATGCTTTTGTACACTCGGGATTGTTAACCACGCGATAACGTCGGAAATAACACGAGAATAAAAAATTGAACGAACCACTTTGAGCATACCGAGTATAGAGGATTGTAAAGTCGAGGGATAAAAATATACGTCGATTTAGAGATTGTTAAATATTTAACCGTCAATTTGTCGATGCTAGGGACTTAAAAGTAACAATTTTAGTAACTATCATGTATGGTTAATATGGAAATATTTTTTTTATACGCTCTCATAGGTGTTTATATTAAAATTAATTCAAGTTATAAAAAAAGTTTGTTGTTTTTTATGTGAAATCGATGACGACATCGGTATTTTTTATAACATCATTTTTCGAGAGCTTGTTAAAAAATATTTATATTGAAAAAAAGGTTAAATATGTTTTTTTGTGTTTTTGGAATATTCGAATAATAAGGAGAGAAAATATTTTTTTTTAAATACGTAAGAGTTAAATAAAATATTTAATATTTTATAAAGTGTGCTTTTTTTGTTTCATGGTTGAAAGTCGGGAATTATTTTTGGCTACGTTTAGTGGTGAAGTCGCGTTTCTTTTTTGTCTTCGTTATTTGTACTGCACGAACCGTTATTCGTGCTGGGACACTTACGAACAACGGGCTCGCCTTTCTTGCGATGTACGTCGTTGGGTTGAAAGGAACATCAAAGCGAATGGTGAGTGACACAAGCAAAAATATCCCTACGTGGGTCTAACCAGTATACAGGGTGTCATTGTAGGATTAAAATTTTAGCTCGCCTAAGTCTTCTTAAAAATCCAAACAAAATCGCCCATTCGAAGGGCGCAACTTTTTGTTTTTTTCCTGCTAGAGTTTTCGACACTCCTTGTCGACCCCAAAACCCAAACAAATCCAAGAAAACCCCATCAAACCTAAACTAACTCCAGGAATCCTAAACACACCCAACAAATCTAAAAAACAACCCGCAAACCCAAACAAACCCGAACTAACCCCAGCAAGTCTAAACAAACGAAATAAATCTTTAAAAAAAATCCACTAACCCAAACAAACTCAAAGAAATTCAAACAAATCCAAACTAACCCATACAAACCTAAATAAACTCGAGAATACCCCAAAATCAAAACAAACCCAAACAAACTTAAATAAACCTCGAAGAAACCCAAACAAACCTAAAAAAATCCCGAGGAAAACCAAACAGACTTTTCGTTTTTTCCTTGGGTTTTTGACACCCCGTGAATGGAGGGGCGACGTACAGGTGTCGAATGGGCGTACCCCGGTATAATTTGGCTCGGTATGTCACACAAGTCCACGAGTGAGTGCAGCGAGTGCTAGAAGCCGAGCGGACGAAGGGTCTAGGCGGCAGCGCACCTTATCCCCTTTGCGGCACCGACGTCTGCCAGCCAGTGGAAAGAGTCACGCGTAGGCCAGACAAAAAGGTCGCCCCTAGTCTTCCCCTTCCCTCTCTACTTTTCTCCACACGGATGTGCCGGTTATATCGATCGTTACATTACATATTTAATAGGACCAAGCAAGTTCAATACTCGGACGTAGACCGGAATGGCTATAAAGAGAGGAAGAGAAAGAACGGTGAGAGGGGACGAAGGTATAGGTTTGGGAGGGGGGGTGGAGGAGGAGAAAAGAAGAAGTTTCCATCGTGGCGCAAAAGTCAGAAGCAAGCACGGGCAAAAGTGCCAGGAGTAGAGTGCACGTACGTGGTAGCTCGGACGTCATCCTCTGGACACACGTCATTCTTTCTTTATTTCTTTTTTTTTCCTAACCCTTTCCAACGGTTTTTTCCTTCCCGACGTGCTTTGGTGAGCACAGGCGTTTTTCTGTGTTTCTACGTGTGCAGGATGATTCACGATTGCGAGAATTCCCAGCTGAACGTACAGGCCTTGCCGTTCCGAGCAAAACGCACTTTTTCAAAATTTTCTACGACCAAAATTGGCCGAGATATCCCGAGCTGAGCTCAAAGCTGAGCTAATGTTGCACAGCATTTTCATAAACGCCATTTTTGCAGTATTGAGCTGTGAAAAGTTCACGAATTTTGTTTCCTCGTGTCGTTAAGCTGGTAAGAGACTCTGTGAATGATCAACTGACATGCTGGATACTCAGTATCGAGCTCAGCGCGCGGCTGAGCTGATATCTCAGCTTATTTTGGTCGTAAAATTTTGACGGACAAATTTAATAGGAAAAAATGGGTTTTGATCGCTACAAAGCGCTCTTTAAACTCGAAAGGAGAAACTTGATAGCTTTGACTTACTACGCTGAGCTGTCATGGCACAGCATTTCCTAAAGCACGATTTTTTTTTGTTTCAAGCTGTGAATAATAGGCAAAAATTATTTAATCGTATCGTTCGTTTGGAAAGAGAATCTGCATGTGAGTAACGGTTTTTCTGCTTACTCAGCATCTAGCTCAGCACGGCATATCTCGGCCAATTTTGGGCGTAGAGAAATAAAAAAAAATGCGTTTTGCTCGGAATGAAACGCTCTTTCAGTTGGATAAGAGAAAAATACATATGAATCGTCCTGTACATATTTAAATATATATATATATATATACATATATGCGTTATCGATCTGCGCTCGCGAGACACGGGTGATTTGTCAAGAATTATTTAGTATCGGGATATCTACGTATGTGAGAAACGCCTCCGCGCGAAAAATGGATGATACAGAAATTTTCATGTTTGCCGAAGAAAACTTTTGTTCCGTGGATCTCCCCTTCAACCGGAGAAGCGTTTTACGTTGATCAGTTTTCAACCTTACGAAAACTCGAAAAAATTATGGTATTTGTTATTTTTATTTTATTTCCCACCACAAAATACGAGGATTTACAAAATACGTTTTTAAGGGGTGCTAATAAAGATCGACGAAATATCAATTTATTTCGATTGCGAAGATTGTTTAATCGTATTTAATATGTGGATTAATAAATGAAATTCGCTCGTATTTTCGGTGGTGAATTTTGCATCAGGATTTTTTGTTTTCCTCTTTTTTGTTTTTCAATGGAGACGAGGATGGGCAGAAACACGCGCATGGCGTTCCAAGCCTGACGGACAAATCGCGACGTGTAACGAATGTAAATACACAATTGGGTAAAGTTGTTCATCGCGCGTCGAAACATTTTAATTACACGGGTGTTTCGTAACGAATTAAACGAGACCGACGCGCTATCGACGAAGCTGCTCGACTGCAATTATTAAAGTTTATGGAAAAAGAGAAGTATAAAAACAAGCGCGGTTTCATTATTTTATTGAATCGTAGTGGCTTAACATTGGCGTTGGTGTGATGGAGTTAACGAGATCGCATCGTACGGTTTCACTAAAAAAATCGGTAAATCTGTTTTACCCTAAAAAATCGGTAAATTGATTTCAACCGAATAATTGGTAAATTGGTTCTTATTTAAAATATCGGTGTCGACTTTAAAAATTGGTTTCAACCTAAAAAATCGGTAAATCGGTTTCGACCTAAGAAAATCGGTTTCAACCTAAAAAATCGGCCAATGTAATTTAGCTAAAAAAATCAGTAAATCGGTATCAACTAAAAAATCAGTCAATTGCCCTAAACCACAACAAAACCAGTAAATCAGTATCAACAAAAAAATTGGCAAACCGATAGCGACCTTCGAAATCGGTAAATCAGTCTCAACTTAAAAAATTGGTAAATAAATCGGTATCATAAAAAAAAAATCAATAAATCATCATCAACGAAAAAGATCGTTAAATCGATGTCAACCTACGAAATCGGTAAATCACTGTTAACCTAAAAAATCGGTAAATCGGTATCATCCGAAAAAAATCAGTATCGAACAAAAAAAAATCGGTAAAAAAATCAGTTGTGAATTTCAGAAAATTAGACCCTAAAACTCAAAAAAACCCAAACAAACTAGAAAAAATCAAAGTTTTTTTGGAATTTGCACGGATCCTCGGAGAAGTATCTTCGATGTCTTCGATCGGTTCAGGTGTCTCGATATTTCGTGATCTCGCGAGGAACAATGAGATTCCTCCCCTCTTACGAACCGATAAGTCTCTGAGGTGAGTCTCGACGAGACCGGTGGCAGTTTCCGGTATGAAAAATTGCCGAGGGAAAAGTCGTCGGTTCGTAACGAGCGCGCGAGCACAGAGAGTCGATAAACAAGCGAGATAGGATCTCGCACTTCTCTCGCGAGTTCTCCAGAGCGTGTAGCTGGAGATCCTCCTGGAAGGCGGTTACTCGCTCATGAAGCGACCACTTTTTTCTTCCCTTTTTCTCGTCGGCCACCCAAACGGTTATCATTCTATTCGCGGTGTTACACTTTTAAAAAGTCTTTTTAGATAAGGGACGCTCTAATGGCTCGAGAGGCGACCGAGTTTGGTCGCTACCCGTGAGGCATCCGCGGGGTTAAAGTCATCGCTACTCTCATGGTATCGGCCACTTTCCGCTTCCATCCCGGAGCTTTGCCTCCCTCAACCGGATCACGTACTCTTCTCTACTTTTCACCCAGATTATCGAATTCGTTCCTCTTTTTTCTTTCAACCCCTTTTTTCCCTCGTGATTTTTTATCTTTCGGAAAATAGGATCCTCGTTCGTTTTTTTTTTTTGGCGGAGGTCCACCTCTGCCAAGACTGCGTCTTAGGAGAAAATTTGATTTTCTTTTTTTAATTTTTCTTCATTTTTTAATTGTTCTTCATTTTTAAAATTTTTCTTCATTTTTAAATTTTTCTTAATTTTTTAATTTTTCTTCATTTTTTAATTTTTCTTCATTTTTTAATTTTTTTTTCATTTTTTAATGTTTCTTCATTTGTTAATTTTTCTTCATTTTTTACTTGGCGGAAAAATGTCTTGCTTTCATTTTCGTTTTTGGAAGTATGGCGTCAAAAAAGTGGCACTTCCGGGATCCCTATCGGAAGTTGACCTTGACGGAATTCAAATGTGATTTTTATTCTTTCTTCTTAATTTTTTTTTACTAAATAAATTGAAACAGTATTATATTTGAATATAACCTAATTATATTACATCATCAACCATATCGTTAAATTTGAAAATTTTATTTTTAATTAATATAAATACATTTTTAAATTCAATTTTTAATGATACACGCTTGATTGATTGATTTTTTAATTTACTAAATCCTTTAAAAATTGTCCTATATTCGAATTTAACATAACTATATTAAATTACCAACCATATTATCTAATTAAATAATTAAATTTAATATTACATTAATATCAATAGATCGTTTAATTCAATTTTTTATGTTACAATTTTTTATGTCCAACCTTCAAACCCTTCGAACCTCAAGTCTCAATACCTCGACGGTCATCGCAGTCAAAATATATCTCTGCCTCAACAGATTGGAAGATCCAGTCAAAAATGTGTCCTGTCCGAATTTCGCGTGCATCGGGGTTGCACTTTCGCGTTTGGTAATGTCCACTTATTCGAGCCTAGAAATGCGAACATAACTATTTCTATAACTATAGAAATGGCCTAGAAGTCCTGAATGTCAAGCCTTTCCGAGGTAAACCAGGTATAAAAGAAAAGGGCCGAGGGCCTAGGCATGTTCGGGCACGAGATTTCGTGGGTTACGCCCTTCGCTCCTCTATCAATTCGTGTCCATATAGACACACGCGTGTGGAGAACGCCGGCTGAATCTACGGTGGTGGATGTTTGGGGTGCGCTTGCGCTCCACAATGTTCGCGAATTCTATCGCGTTTTTGTGTCTCTCTCGCACACCCTTGCGATATCGCTGTCCAAGAGAGAGAGAGAAAGAGAGATAGATAGATATAGACAAGGAGAGAGAGGGAGAGAGAAAGAGAGAGAGCGAGAGAGAAAGACAGGGAGAAAGAGAGAGAGAGAGAGAGAGAGAGAGAGAGAGAGAGAGAGAGAGAGAGAGAGAGAGAGAGAGAGAGGGGGAGAGAGAGAG
>JAPYZJ010005368.1:0-11696 GCA_030522765.1 Ophioninae sp. B BG-2022a
GTTTGGTTCTGAACGGTACCAGTCGATTTCCAGGCTAGTCCGAACGCCGTGGTTCCAGTTGGTTCTAACTGGTTCTGAACGGTTTGTTTCCAGACAAACGGGTTTTTAGAACCGAGGTTTGAAACCCGGGCGCCAGGGTGTCGAGTGACGGTCGACCCACCACAGGGTTCCGTAGTGTAGCGGTTATCACATCTGCCTTACACGCAGAAGGCCGCCGGTTCGATCCCGGCCGGAACCATGTTTTTCAAATGAGTTTTTTTTTGTTCTTTTAATTAATTGTCCCTCATAAGACATGTATGAAGATCTGCAATGTGCAATGAATATCCTGCCTGTTCATTTCGGTCCCTTTGGGCTCCATTGATTCCCTCAAGAGTTCTCTGCTAACGGAATATCCGGTTTTGTAATTTTGTATTTGCGAGTGCTAAAGTCTGCCTTGTTTGTTTGACAGCGCGCTCGATGTTTGGCAGCAACGAGATGTCGTGCGTGGAAATAAAATCGAGATGAACGATTATCATCGGCGGTACCACGGTGACTCGCCGCTGCCAGCTGAGCACTCATTCAACCGGAATGGGAAGGCACTCAGGTGAGGAACGATTATCATAAATACAGCCACATCGAAGGGCCCCGCATGTGCGATATTATTGTGAGTACGAGGCCTTCCATTCGAAGATATGTCGCTGGAGAATACTTTGTTTGGGCTTGTTTACACTCGTGGATAAAGCCATGAAATTTTCTTTTTTGCATTGCAAAAAAATGCGGTGAAATAGTAATAACGTATTCGTGATAAAACTGACGATAATAATTTAATTCTATTAATTTATCGTTTTCCTTAATTTGATAAAAATGTGTAGAAAAGGTAATAACGAATTTCTAATAAAGCTAACGATGATAATTTTATTGTATTAATTAATCGTCTTTTTAATTTAATAATAATGAATTCGCAATAAATCTGACGATAATAATTGGAAGAAAACTGTCAGGCTTTTTCGGGTGATTATTGGCAACATTAATAATGTTGATGTTCGTGGTATTGAGGAATTTTGTAAATCGTTAAATATCTGCGATCTGAAATCGCCTGTGTAATAAGTACAGCAAACCTCACACTCGTTCTACCAATTTAATTGCTCGTGACAGAATGGGAGGCAACGGGAAACAATTTATCGTCTAATAATTGATGGTTTTGCACGGTTGCCTCCGGACCCGTATCTCGTGCTTTCCTCGGCTCCGCTTTACACTCTCTTTGCGTTCGGAAAGAAAATTAAATTAAAAATGAAAAAAACATACCTAAGAGAAATCGGATGTGTTCACGAGGCTTATGATTATTTAATTATTGCATAGTTTCATGAAACACGAGATGAGAGATTTATTAACGAAACGACAGGTGTTTGTTTCAGAGGATCTAAAAAAAGTGTCCTGTTCTACACGACCGACTGCGGTGACGAGAAGGAGGATCTTGGCCTGAAAATTCAGCAACGATCCGTTTCGTTGGTAAGTTTTTTTATCGGACATTTCCATTTTGTTTTTCTCCAGTTTCATTAATTTTTTTTTTTTTGAAAGTTCGTCGTTCCCGTTGAAAACAAACGAGGATACCAAATCATTAATTTTATTCGCGAATTAAAAACCCAGCTATTTTTTCTTTCATCCTTTCTTCGTATCGACACTTGGCACTGCCCTCGAATCAGGTCGAGTATTTTTTCGCTCCCCTCTCGGAATATTTTACAAAGCTCGTGGGATCGTTACGTTTCATCGACAAGGGCTGCATTGGGCCACGATTAGTCCGGACAATGCGAGGTCGAGAGGAAGACCTTTCGGAGATTTTTTTTTGCACTACCGTCAAAATGACCGACGAATAACTACGATCTTTTTTTTCTGGGCCACAACCACAGTCGATCTCAAATATCCGTACACCTCAAAGTTTTCATTCTCGAGAAGCTTTACAATGAATCTCGTCATTATCACTCCTCAATCGCGTTCTCGAAAATTTCTTTTCGAGCATCAATTCGAGAGCTGCCGAAACAGAACTTTTTAGGTTACTGAAAAGAAAAAAAAATGAAAAATCCAAAAACACGGTAATCAGTGCTTGAATTTTTATTCGTGTTTATTTGTTTGGGTTTGTTTGGCGAAAACGAGTGCTCGGTGCAATCGCGAGTCAACAACCAGCGAGATTAATTTCCATTGGATCGTTCATCATGTTACAACCTCCGGAGGCCTTTCGTGTATCTTCGCACTCTTCGCTGCGTAATCTTTCCTGTACTCGCACACCCGCACGCGCAAATACCTATTCGTACATCGTACCCGAGAGTGTAGAAATATCGGGTTCTATACTCGATATACTTGTGTACTCGACGAATACGCCACCGTGGAAAAACTTTTTTTAACGAAAGAGAACAAAACTGCTTTTATAACGCGAGAACGTACAGGGCGTTCGCATCGCGATCGAATCTCAAATATTCTCATCGCCACGAATCTTCTCTCGCAAATATTCTCGTCATCCAAACCGACCCAATATAGAAGTGAAACCGGACATTTCCGATTTTATCTATGATCCAATGGACCATATGGAAACAGACCAGGAATATCACAAAATCTTTCCCTCGAAATATTTCCACTTTCTGAATCCGAAATTTGCCGATCTATTATTAAATAATACTTTTCGTGTCATGAAGAATATCAATCATGAAAGATATGTTATGAATTAATTTAATTAATAATTGAAAACTTAGAAATATATGGATTTCGTTCAATATGCAGCAACTTCTTTTTTTGTACACCTGAGTGTAATAATATAGGATGTAGTAAAAAGAAATCCATGATTTTGTTTGGGTCCAATAGATGGCTTTATTTATTTGTATCTCGCGGTGTATACGTCCGATCAGGCTAAATGGCGTTAGAAAGATGATATTTCGTACTGTACAAACTTTTGCGACAGTTTTGTGATTGGTTGACTCGAGAAAATAATGGATTTCTTTTTACTACGCCAAATGTGATTACATTTATCGCACGGAGGAAAACGAGTCGATTATTGATGAGGTGCGAATGCCCCATAGATGATAGAGGTGTCAACGTGGAAGAACCCGTAGACGCGATGTGCGGATGAGAAAGACGACGAAGCTCGCACGCCTTCGTATGCGTGTCCGAGACGTTTCCCCGACGCGGTTAACACGCACACAGAAATAGATACCACATGAGAAAACTTCTCGATGCTCCGGGGCAAAATTCGACACACACTTGTCCCTGTACATGTGTTTTTGTTTGTGTGTGTGTGTGTGTGTTTGTGTGCATGCATACGTCGAGTGCATAAAAGGTGTATGATGCTTTTTCCACCGTTGATCCCCCGGTGCGCGCACTCAACCTCCCAAGCCTCCCACATAATTGTGCACACGAATGAACGCATCCCCAGAGCCATATTTGCTATATATAGCCACTTATGGGCAGTCCCGTGTCATACCGGACAAATTAACGACGATATTGGAAAACTAGATGTTTCTCTATCCCGGTTTGAGTCTGTTTGGGTTTATTTGTGTTTGATTCAGGCTGTTTGGATTTTCCTATGATAGTGGAGTCGTGATCAGGGTTCGAAAGAAAGATTCCGATTTTTCAGATTCTTGGTATTCAGGTTGTTGATTTTCAGATTCGGATTTTTGATTTTCAGAATCCACATTTTTGATATTTGGAAATTCAGATTCTTGATTCTCATATTCGGAATCTTGATTGTCAGATCCAGATTCTTGATTGTTAGGATCGACATTTTTGATATTCAGAAATTCAGGTTCTTGATTTTCATATTCGGATTCTTGATTTTCAGATTCGGAATCTTGATTTTCAGATTCAGAATCTTGATTTTCAGATTCAGAATCTTGATTTTCAGATTCAGATTCTTGATTTTCAGATTCAGAATCTTGATTTTCAGATTCAAATCTTGATTTTTAGATTCAGATTCAGATTCTTGATCTTCAGATTCAAATGATCGATTTTCAGATTCAAATCATCGATCTTCAGATTCAAATGATTGATTTGTACATTCGGATTCACATTCATCAGTTTCAAGTTCAGATCCTTGACTTTCAGATTCAGATTCTTGACTGTCAGATTCAGATTCTTGATTCCCAAACTCGGATTCTTGATTTTCAGATTCAGATTCTCAACTTCCAGATTAAAATTCTTGATATACGAATATTTAGATCCTTGATTAAGAAGACTACTCGTTGGGCTTCTTCGGGTTTGTTTTCGGGTTTGGCTCCGGCGGTACCTTGAAGTTGAGCGGCGTTGCACCCGGCCAATACTTGGGGCAGTGACCGCTTAGCCGCGCACGGGTTGGTGCACCAACCATTGAACGTACGGCCAATAATTTTGATACCTCTACGTTAGATACTTTGATCAAACGTTTGCGCACCTAAGAATCAGAATAATAACGGGGCCGTCTATACCAGCACGGGTTTTCAACAGTTTCCTCGTGCCCCTTGGCTAAATACCTACAGTGTATATTAAAACTGTGGAAGCTACTGAACGTTAGGTTAACTTACCGGTGGAACGTTAGAACCCGCAAGGGTTACACGTTTGATCTTATGCAAAAAGGAATAAGAAAGAAGGCAAAATAAAATAAACTCTTCAAAATGGACAAAAAAACGTAACGAAAAAAGTAGTATTCTTTTTTGAAATCTTCATTCAGAACTTTTAGTCCTGTCCCGGTTAACTGTTAAAAAATTCAATTTTGAGTACGTTGGATTATTTTTTTATCTTTCGTTTTTACATTTTCATTGGGAACTGTCATTCTGAAAAAAACCGTGACGAACCACGTTGACATTTTTGGATGAGCGTAAATTGATCCGCGATTGACAAGTTGACGTTAATGTATGTATTTATATAAATATTATAATATGTATATATGTATATATTATATATATATATTATAAATATATTATAATATATATATTTTGATTTTTCGCGGGTGACAGTATTCACCCGCTAAAGAAAAGAGAGAAAGAAAATGAAATCGATGAAAAAAAAACTAATGTGAATTGCAATGGTTGCATTAGCAGAGTTATTTTTTTAAATTGATTGTTTTATATTTTTTTATTATTGTAGTTTTATTGCAGTCAAGATTTGAAAAGAAAATTATCATTCTTACATGAAGAATTATAAAAAAAACCCTAAAATCGTTATAAATAAACAAGATCCTGAAGGACCCTTCATTATTCGAGCAAGTTTGCTCCGATTGCGCATGAAAGAGCTCGTATACCCGCGCACTCTCGTAGTATATGATCGCACAGGGAGGGACGATTAACGAATGAGAAACGGAGTCGGGCAACGCAGCACACGCTCGGGCAAAACCTGTTCCCGATATTTTCTCACGCGATTTTTCTTCCTCTCCTCGTGCATCTTTTATTTTTTGATTTTTTTCAAATTTTCGATTGCTTCAATTTTCATTACGGCATCGCGCAGTTTCCCGATTAACGGTAGACTATCTCGCAGGAATAATTGCGATCGGGCATGGAATATCGAGGGAAAGAAAAAACGTTAATTTGTTTACAAAAAATTTGTCGATTTCGTCGGTAATCGAGACCTCGGAAAAATTTGTCGATTTCGTCAGTAATCGAGACCTCGGAAAAATTTGTCGATTTCGTCGGTAATCGAGACCTCGAAAAATTTATCGCGTTAACAACGCTAATTCAACAAATCGTGCGCCAGACGCGAATTCGTGCGAACGATACCAAAAGCACAGCGAATAATTAACGAAGAGCGCACAAAAGATTACGGTAGAAGGTAAAAAAAAAACAACTTCGTGCGAAATTCCGCCTTCTCTTGGCACTCCCGCTCGCGTTCTTCGTCCCATTGAGTTTGCTCTTTTTTTTTGTTCTTTCTTCTCTTTGTCCCGCGCTCGACGCACTTTCAAAGGAGGTGAGAACGATTAGAACCGTATCTCGAAAAATCTCGGGCCACTTCATTAACTCGACGATTCGCGAGCTCTCGATGGTCCACTGTTAATTATCGTTATTACCGTGAAGAAAAAAAAGGGGGGGGGTGGTGTTCGGCGATTCAAGATTGATGATTCAACACCATTTTTCATTCCCTTCGAAATTCCATACCCTCATTGTTCGCCGTAAATGATTTTCTTTTTGTTCGCAACCTCTGGATCACCCAAGTCGATCAAACGTTTTCCATTTTTCACCCCGTTTCGAAAACTGTACTCAAAATGGAATCTTTATTTTTTTCCACAACACGCTATTTTCTGAGGCAAAATATTCTTCGTAACGAAAATACTTTGTATTTTCTTTCAAAAAACCATTAAATACCTTTTTTTTATCAATCGCAAAATCATCGCGCAGAATCTTAAAAAAACATGGCCACTTTATAAAAGTCACCTTGTGTATATAGGTATACTATATATATGTATATATCCGTAAATCCCCTCCCTCGGCCCCTCTGCTGTCGATCCTTCGCGAAGAACACGATCCTCGCATGCCCCTTGATTTTTGCGACTTCTCCCGATATAACTTTCCTCTTTGTAGGAACGGAGACTCGCAAACAGTTGGAAATGCGACTAAAAAATGCAAGCTTCGTTTCGAATATATAATAGTATAAAAAAAGAGATCGTAAATATAGAATTGTGTACTAAAAATTCAAAATAAATCGAAAAATAATAATTAATACAAAAACACCAAACATGATGATAAAAACAAGATTATAATTTAAAAAATCGAATATATCGAATATATCGAATGTATCGAATGTATCGAATATATCGAATGTATCGAAGATATCGAATATATCGAATATATCGAATGTATCGAATGTATCGAATATATCGAATATATCGAATGTATCGAACATATCGAATATATCGAAAATATCGAATATATTGAATATATAGAATATATCGAATATATTGAATATATCGAATATATCGAATATATATCTATATATATTATAGCATTTCGAAGAAAATCGAATGTCATGTTTTCTTTTAAAACGTCATCATTATTACTGTAGCTGACGGCACTGTTTCTTTAAAATTATCAATACTTAAAATAACGTTGTTTGCAAGTGCGAGAATACAGCAAAGGGGAAGAACATGCGGACGGTGAAGGACCCGGCGATAATTACGAAAGGGGAATACGGCGAGGAGGGGCGGAGGGGGAGGGGGGATGGAGTCAGGGGGAAAAAAAATTCCGCGGCGTAAGTCAAGGTGAGGATACGGTTATATATACATGTTTGGTGTTTCACGATTCCAACGGTCCCTCGGCATCTTCGTGCCCTGAAAAAGGTTCGATACCCACCCATAACACATCTATATGTTATATTTTCTTGCGAATTTTTTTGGGTGTTTTTTTTTCATTTTTTCACGTGCACGGCTACTTTCATGACGAAAACGAGCTAAATCCGCTATGAAATTCGCAGGTATACAGTTTTGACCGGTTAAACGATCAATCCTCCGTTAATCAGACAGCAATGAAAATTGAATCTCTCGAAAACGTGGATTTCCAGAAACCAACGATTTGTTTAAATAAATTGAGAGATTGTTTGGGTTTTTTTGGGTTAATTAATGAAAAGTGTTTCTACGATCGTTGTCATTTGGCTCGTTCATTGCTCGATAAAACAATCCAAAAGTAACTTTTGCCGGCCATTTATGGAATTATTCTTGTTTTTTTTTGGGGTGGTTGGAAATTCGAAAAGTGATTTTGCACGTAAGGTATTCGCTCGTTTGAGGTAGGTTATATACGTTCCAACCTGCGTCCTTCCACATGGACATCACTTTCTTCGTCTCGTACCCTTGCAAATCTTCTCTCTTTTTTCTTTTCTTTTTTCATTCTTTCGCAACAAATTTCGTACCGCGAAAGCGTTTCTAGGAAGTTTGTCCAATTTTCGGGTTCGTGCACACAAAACGTCGAGAGCCAAACTCTCACAGCTCTTCGATCTCGTGAGAAAAAAAAATATTGAAAAGTCGAAGGAGCTTGAGAGAAAACAAAAAGAGGAACACACAAAGGGATAGAAACGTCCCGAGAAAGGCTAATAGAAGGAGAGAGAGAGAGAGAGAGAGAGCAAGAAAGAGGGAGTTGGGACGCGGTGGATGCGAAATGGGACTTGTTCGCCATCGAAATCTGCCTACAAGAGACGCGACTGTACCTTCTTTTTTTTCTTCATTCATTATCCCGAGAGCGAGAGAGACCGATCAGTTTCGCAGACGAGAATAAATAAGAAAGAAGAGAGGAGAAGGAAGAAGGTGTAGAATACGAGCGTGAAAGGATTCTGGTAGATGGATGCTCAGATACGGAGGGCAAGGGGAAGCTAACACGAAGCCTCAACAAAATCACAAGAGAGAGAGAGACGAGTGCAAATATACCGCACAGTAGGGTAATATACCTTGTATAATAGTCTACGGACTATTGCACGTGGCTGTATAAGCCTCGACGGGATTGCAGAAAAGGCGTGATCCCTTCTGAGACTCGTATAAACGCGATTCGGAAGCAAAAACCAACCGGGAGAACAAGAAAAATCATGAAATCCTCATGGGCGTTATTATCCCTGCTTTAACCAGGTCCCACCGAGACGTGGATTCCGAATAGTGAAACGACCGAGTTCACTCAAATTCCCATTTTTTTAGACCCTAATTTCGACACGTTTGTTAAAATCGTATAATTGATTCGAAAAGTCCACATTTGATGCAAAATTACTCGATTGATGAGAAAAATGCACGATTAACGTCAAATGTACACAATTGAATGGACAAGTACACAATTACTGGAAATGGTGCATAATTGATGCAAAACGTGCACAATTGATGCAAAAAGACCATGATGACAAAATTGATGACAAAAGAACACGATTAATGCAAAAAGTGCATAATTCATGCAAATAGTGTATAATTTATGCAAAAAATGAACAATTGATCCAAAAAGTTATCAATCGTTACCCGACTGCACAATTAAGGTGAAAATTATACGATTAATGCAAAAAAAGAAAAAATTGCGTCAAAAGTGACCGATTGATGCAAAAAATTCACAAGTTGATGGTAAAACTGGACAATTGACGAGTTAATAGTAGATCCCGTATTTTATTTTGGAAAGTCTATGCACAAGACGCGAAGCTTAAGAAGCTTCAAAAGCCCCTTGTTATTTTCCCTGAGGTACTCTCCGGCAATATTAATTTTCTCTCAACCTTTCAGACCGCGCTGCACACGGGAATTGGATCACAGCAACAACTTCTCGAGCCGAGAATGGCGCAGCTCGAAACCCTCGAAGCCAAGGTAAAGTGATCCTGAATAAACTATTACTTTCGCGATGGAAATAAAAAATTTCAAGAGTTTTCCCATAAATAAAAGCGAGGAGGTTGGGATCGATGGTTCGAATGAAAAAAAAAAAGGGAAACCTATAAACCTATATAAACGAGACGCGAAGTGAATCTCAGCGGTAACTCGATGCGATTCGTCCATCCTTTGTTTTTCTTCGTCCTGGATTTACCGGATGTATCGAGTACCAAGATACTTGGGATATTATGGAATAGCCTCGGTGGATCGATTTTATAACTCGATGTTCCAGGACTTTTCTACCTATGAAAAAGTCCCTCCCGAGGGACTTGAACCTTCGATTTTAAGGGAGTGACGAATTGTCCGACAGAGGCCGCCTCTCGTATTTTTTCTTTTTATTGGACGCCCAGCATCATCCTCCTCCTCTTCTTCTTCTCCCCTTCGGTTCTTGTCCATCCAGTGATTTATATGCAAGATGCGAGGGAACGGAAACGTTCAAGACTCGGACCCTTCGAAATTTTTTCGTTCCGTTGGACCTCGCGTATACCGAAATAACACGGGGAGATCGACTTTTCGTTCCTTCGTCGATTTTAGTTCCAACCCCATCCCTGCTACATTAAAATCGCCCGGGGCCCCAAGACTCGTGCGCGCGCACACGCACTGGCTCCTCTTTTCAGCGGCGTAACTTCCTCCCAAACTCTTCCGCTCTTTACCTCCCCAAACTCTATTCTTTGCGTCCGAGATAACCAGACATACGCCCTTATCACTGCAATGATTGCGAAAAACTTCTTTTTTTTTCATGCATACATCGATAAACTTTGAGGTTATGGAATCGATTTATTTATTTATAAATCACTTATTTTCCGCGTATATTAATAAACTTTGAGGTTATGGAATTGATTTGGAACCTCCGTTGAGAAAATACTTATTTCCCGAGTACATTGATAAGCTTTGAGATAATGGAAATCTTTGGAACCTCCGAGGTTGAAAAAAGGACAAAGATTATTCCCGAATTTCGGAAACTGCATTGCTCTCGAACGCCTCGCATACTGGATATCAACCTCCGGAGAAATTACTTCCCTCTTTCTTCCTCCCTCTCTCTCCCTCTCTCTCTCTCGGTTTCGAGAACGCCATCGCGAAAACCAGACGAAAAGATTCGAGGTTCCCGCCGGCAACGGACTCCCGAACGGAGTCACTGCCCTTTCCTCGAGACCACGTCCTCGCACCGAATCACCACCGAACACGTGCGTCCACGTAAAACACGAAAAAAAACGGGGCTGAGTAGGAACCCCGAACTTCGATTGACCAGAAGGCTCAAAATTCCGAATTCTAATAGTCCGAAAATACGAATTTCGTAAAGGTTTTACGAAATTTGTTTAGGTTCGTTTGGGTTCGTTAGTTTGATTTAAAACCCTTGATTCAAAACAAACCCAAACAAACCAAAAAATTTACGAAATTTGTAGTTTCGGTATATTCAAATTCGAAATTTTGAGGGATTTTCATTGAATCGGCTATTATTACTAATTGTTTATCGTCGTCGTAATCATTATCGATGTTGAACGATGCAATAATAATGTGTATGGGAATTTACATCCGCGATGGTGGCATAAGAATTTTGGAACGATAAGGATTGCCGGATATCTTCCCATGAGATCGGATCATGCAAAAAAAAAGAATGTGAGGATTGCGACAACGGAGAAATTCGAGGAGGCTACGACGGTGACCACATCGGCGAGAACACAAAAGAGGAATAAGCCCAACCGGATATGAATTATTATTATTTTTCTCTCTCATCGTACTCGTATACTGGTACGCCCGTGAGAATTTTTCTCATTATGAAATCGTAAAACGAATATAATTACACAACGTCTAACCTTTATATCTATGAAAAATAAACTAAACGTGCAAAATGGCTGATAATGCCGACATATGTTGAAGACAAGTGTACCAACGTAACAAAAAAATCGAAAATCCAATGTACGTAGCTAGTGGAATTTGAAGTCACCTTATTTTTCAAAATTTATCTTTCGTTAAAGTTTTCGTTAAGTACTAACGGATTGACTAGTCAACAGTATATCCATTATTTTTTCAGTTCGAAAATAGACAAATACAGCTCATTTAAGCATAATAATATTCATCATAAGAAACCGACGCTGGTGGTTGGGCGGTCGGAGTGCGGCTCGAGCGATCACTGATGTTAAGCAGCATCGAGAAAGGCTGATACTTGGTGCGGTGACCGTTTAGCTGTGCTCTGGCTGGCGCATCGACCAGTCAGCGGGAGGCCGTTTTTTCTTATGCTTTGATGTAGATACTTCAATACAAAGTGTGTACACCAAAAGGATCAGGCAAATATAGGGCCGTCTATACCGGCACGGGTTTTCCACAGTTTCCCCGTGTCCTCGGCAAATGCGGTATAGTGTAGCTAAGTCGGCTGTGGACGCACTATAGGTAG
>JAPYZJ010005369.1:0-11692 GCA_030522765.1 Ophioninae sp. B BG-2022a
GGCCCCGGCTCGGAGGAACGCGAGGCCGAGCTCGCGCTTCAGTACGGCGCCCTCGCGTCTCGCAACACCGACCTCGCCGAACAATTGACCGAGAAAATCCGGGAGAACCAAGAGTTGAGGGAAAAGATCGTTAGTCTGGAGGCGCTGAACGCCGCGCTGCGGGAGAGAACGCTCGCCGTCGAGGAGGAACTCGTCGTCGGGCCGATCGAGCTGTCGGGCCAATCGCTCCAAGCCCGCAACGCCGAATTGACCGAATCGATCGTTCGAGCCGAAGAGGAGATTGCCTCGTTGAGAGAACGGTCAGCCTCGTACCAGCGGAGAATCCACGAGCTGGAGGCAGAATCGGCGAGGGCCGCCAACACCGAGGATCGTCGAGAGCAAGGCTCGAACCTCGGAATAGAAGCCGCCGGCGGCAGCAGCAGCAGCAGCAGCAGCAGCAACAGCAGCAGTCCCGCCGAAGACGACGCTCCGAGATTGTTCGACGCCGAGAGAGTGTTTGGACCGTCGAGCCGTTCGGACGCGTCCGGCGATTCAGCCGCCGCCGCCTCCACCGCCGGCGACAGAGATCGCGAAAACTCGGAGCTCTCGCGAGAGATCGAACGTTTGGGGGATAAAATCGTCGCTCTCGAGTCCGAAGCCCGAGAGAGGAGCGCGACGAACGCGAGACAACTCGAAATAGCGAGAAACGATTGCCAGAGGTTGGAGATGGAACTGGCACGGATGGGGGATTCCCTCGCCGAGAGAGATCGCGGGATCGACTCGTCGAACGAGGAGCACGCCCGGATCTCGACAATCGCCGAAGAAACGATCCTCGCGTTGAAATCCGAAAACGCGGAACTCGCTGGCGAGGCTGAGAGACTGCGAGCGGAGAACGCTCGGTGCCTCGATCGATTCCTCGATCTCGTCCTCGGTCTCGTCGTCTCGGCCGCGAACGAAACCATCGGGGGGGAGGCCGAGAGTGCTCCACCCGCCGCCGCCGCCGCCTCCTCCTCCTCCTCCTCCTCGCTCCCGGAGGATCTTTCTCCGGCGATGAGTTCCGTTGTCGCGGAGATATCCGATCGTCTCGCCTCGATGAGAAACGAAGCTCACAGACTGCGAGCGGTCTCGAGCGGCTACAGAGACAGAATCGACCGGTTGGAGGAAGACTCGAGAAGGTTGACTCTCGAGCTTGAGACGCTGGCCCGGGAAACCGCCGGCAGGGATCTCGCGCGGGCCGAAAAGTTGAAGGCTTGCGAAACGATGCACACCGAGCAAACCGAGAAATTGATAGCCTGCGAGATATCGGAGACTGGAGGAGCCGCGGGGGCAGCGGGGGCGGAACCGCCGTTGCTTCGGGAGACCGGCTGGGACGAGGAGGAGGCGCTCACCTGGAACCCCGAGGACGCTCAACTCGCGGAGGGACGAGATCTCGTGTCGAGAGACAGCCTCCGTCTGAATCTCGAGAGGAGATTGAACACGAGAATAGCCGAGTTGGAGGATACGATGAGGGACCTCGAGGCCGATCGGGCGAGACTCAACGAGGAAGCAAAGCTCGCCCAAGCGAGAGACGCCAAGCTGCTGAGAAAGCTCAAAGAATTCAAAATCCAGAACGAGAGTCTTCAACGACAGTTGAAAATCCAGAGAGCAACGGTCGAATTTTGCGACCTCGATACCGCGATCGAGGAAGAGTTGCGGTCTCAACTGGCGAAACTGGAGAGAGCCTTGGAGGAGGCGAACGAGGAAGCGATCAAGTCGAGTCTCGAGCGGGAAAATTTGACGAGGAGGATCGAGGCGCTCCTCGCGGCGAACGAGAGGCTCGTCGAGACCAAGGAACGCCAGGACACCGAGATCCGAGTCTCCGACATCAGAATACGAGAATTGACCAAGAAATTGGAATCGATGGATTGGCAGCTGCGCGAGGCCTGCGAGCCGGTCGACTCGACGCAGCCGACGAGGCAGCCGACGAGGCAGCCGACGACGCAGCCGGCGGAAGCGGGGAGCAGCCTCGAGGAAGCTCCGAGCTCGAGCGAGACGCTCGGCCCGGAGATCGAGCGCGTCCGCGCCGAGTACAGGGCCGAGATCGAGGAATTGCGGGACGAGCTCGAGGCTCTGGCAGCCGAGAACGAGCAGCTTCGGAGGTTGCTCGAGGAGCAGCGAGCCGGGGGGGAGCAGCGGCGCGACGCGTCGAGCCTCGAGGAGCGCTTGTCCCTGAGCGCCCGCGAGATCGAGGACTCGACGCGACGAAACGAGCAGCTGACGAGAGAGCTGGCCGAGGCTCGCCAAAAGTACGAATCCCTGGTGAATCGGTGCGATCGCGACGCGGACGCCTCCCGAGTCGAGATCTCGGCCGTCAGACTCAGTCACGATTCGCTCAAAGCGGAAGCCGCCGAGAGAGCGGCCAACTTGGAGGCCGAAATAGCGAGGATGCGGCAGAAGGGAGACTCGGCGAGCGCAGAGATCGACGGGTTGACCGAGAAGGTGCGAGCCCTCCTCCGCGAGAAGGAAGAGTTTGAGCGTAGGAGCGAGTCTCACGAGGAGACGCTCCGGAGATTGTCCAGCCTCGAGGAGTCGATGACCTCACTGACGGATCTCTTGAACTCGAGGGTACAGGAGGTTGCCGAGTTGAAGCGCGAGATACAACGGTTCAAGGCCGAGAGGAGGGAGGCTCTGCTCGCTATCGAGGATCAAGCGGAAAACTACAGCCGCGAGTTGTCCCTCAAGAACGAGTGCGAGTCCCGGCTGGACGAGCGAACCCTCGAGATATCTCGGCTTCGCGAGCTTCTCTCGAGGTCCGAACTCGAGGCCTCGACGAGTCGCGCCAACGCCGAGACTCTCCACCGAGAGATCGAACGGCTGGGCGCCGCCCTCCTCGAGAGCGAGACGCGTCGCGACTCTCTTCTGTCGGAGCTCGCCGACAAGGAGCGAGAGGCGAGCGAGCTTCGGAGCGAGATCGAGCGCTATTCCTCGGAGGTGAAGAGTCTCGACGAGAGTATCGCCCGTTTGGAAGAGTACTCGAGTACCGAGAGACTCGAGAGCTCGGAGGAGCTCGAGCGCTCGGACGAGCTCGAGCGCTCGGCCGAGCCCGAGACCGAGCCCGAGGCTCTCGCTCGGATTCGCCGCGGAATCGACGCGAGGGACCTCCGAATCGGGAATCTCAGACGGGCCGTCCTCGCTCTCGAGGAAAAGTTGGCCGGACCCTGCGAACTCGCCCGAGTCGAGAGCCTCGCCTCGAACGAGGAGACGCGCCATCTACGGGGAACCATTGACGAGCTTCGTCAGGAGTTGGCCAGGCGAAACGAACGGATCGAGGACTACGAGTACCAGTTGAGCGAGAGTACCTATCCCGCGATAATACAGACCCTTCAGGATCAGGTGAACGTCCTGTACGAGGAAAAGTCTCGGGTCGAGAGACGCCTGGAGGAAGCGACCGCGCGAGACCGCGCCGCGGCCTCGGCCCCCTCTCGCTCCGCCGAGGAGGACGAGCTCCAGTCGTTGAAGACCGAGATCGACGAGAGAATCGAGAGATTCCAGGATTTGCACGATCGTTACGAGAGAGCCGAGATCGAGATCAACGAGATGAGATCGCGGCTCGCCGCCAAGGACGCCGAGATCGCCGCCCTCGGGCGGAGCTTGGATGCCGCCGAGGGCGCCAGGGACCCCCCCGCCGCCGCCGCCGCCGCCGCCGCCGAGTTTCTCAGGACTCTTCTGAGAAAGGAGACTCCCGAGCGTCTCCCCTCGGGCGATCGGACCGACGAATCGAGACGCCCGAGCGCGAGCTCCGCCCTCCACGAGCAAATATCCAACGAACTCGATCTCGCTCTTTACATGCTTCATCATCGCGACGTCAGGTGCGAGGAACTCACCCACGAATTGATGCAACTCCTCGAAGAACGAGACACTCTGCAATTGAGACTGTCAAACGCTATAAGAATCAACGAGGAACTGCGCGGTGGCGGCGGCGGCGGCGGCGGCGGGTCTGCTCGCTCGCCCGACGAATCCGTCCGCCCCCCGGAGATTCGTCGCGCCGAGACCCGCTCGGCGGAGCTCCTCGACGAACCGTCCCTCTCGAGATCCACAGGACCGATTGAAACAGCCAGAGGGGCCATCGACGCGCCCAACAGAGACAAAATAGCCCTTGCCCAAAAGTACGTATCACCGCGTTCCCCTATCGCTTTCCAAAACCTTGCCCCGCGAACCGCTATTTATTCAAGAGTATTTTGGAGTGACGCCTCGGCCAGTTGCTCGCGGCGTTTCGCGTATTTTCCTCACGAGTCCTTTGCGGCTTGCCGGCACCGCTGGAACACTCGTAACGAACGCTAGCGCGAGATAACACACCCGTACCCGTTGAGAGCTAGACTCGTCTTCCTCGTAGGTTGTCGCAGCTGCACAACACGGGACACAGAAGGGACGTTCGTTTGTTGGACGATCGCGAGTCGAGACACAAGCAACAAATGTCTCTGCTGGTCCATCGCGACGCGCTCAGCACCCTGCCGCCGGAAGCTGCTGCAAAGCTGGTCAATGCCAATTACACTCTCTGTACGTAAGACCCCGCCGCTACTCGATTCCGATCGATCCGCCTCGTAGAGCACCCTCTCTCTCTCCCTCCCTCCCGGTCCTGGCTCCGCAGCGCCTCCGTCCGTTGCCACTTTTGCCGTTATCATTCTTTTCTTTTTCCGCTCGCAGCTCGGGACGTGCAGAGTCAATCGAGCGTGCTCATGAATTGGTTGTGGGGTAAGAGGTACGTACTCTCGCACTCTCCTCCTCGGATTTATCTACCGTCCGTCGAACTGTATCGGTAACAAGAACACGAGACGCTCCTCGGCGACTCGAACCTCGCTCGACGATTCCTCCGAGCAACGAATTGAAAAAAGTAACAAACGTGTCTTTACGCGCGCAGTACACCGAGAGTCGTCCACATGTGACGGAGGACCGGAGACGTCGGGATCCGATATTCTTTCTCGCCTCCTGGACGCCTGGACATTCCTAAGACGAGAGCCAACTGCCAAACCGTTTCTTTCGTCGACGCGTGAAACGAGATGATGGTCGTCGACGATTCTGAGGAGGGCGCCGGAAAATTAATGATCGAATCGCAATACGAACGAATTACGGAGACGCGCTCCCTCGGAATCTCGCGGGGAGGAGGTGCCTTTGCCGCGTTCCCTCTTTTCCCCTTTTTTTCATCGAGTGGCGCGTCGAGCGGCGCTTCGAGCGGCGCTTCGAGCGGCGCTTCGAGCGGCGCTTCGAGCGGCGCTTCGAGCGGCGCTTCGAGCGGCGCTTCGAGCGGCGGGGCGATCCATTGTACAGCGTTGAAATAGGAAACGCGAGCGCCGTTTCGCGCGTACGTTTCCGAACCGAGTCGCGTTCTCGCCTTCTCAAATTGTACAGATTCGTCGTTGCGTCTGCGGAATTGCTCGAATTTCAACCGACTCGTGTTACCGTTTTCCAAGCTCCTCGACCCTTTCGCGCTTGAAAAATAGCTCTCGGCAGTGAGGGAGAAAACGCGAGATTGTGGCTCGTCGAGCCAACGATTCTTCTTTCGATCGCCTTCTCCGTTTCAAACGTTTGACGAGAGTCAAACGAGTCGACGGAACGACATCGATGGCCCTCGAACTCGAGCCGACGCTCTTGCCCCGACGAAAAGCTCGAGAGGACGCGCGCGATCTTACGCTCCGTCGTCTTACCAAATTTTGTACAGAGGAGAGACGCACGAGGACGGCTGAAAACGAACGAGTCTACGAAATAAACGGCCAAACGCGGCTTTTGTTGTAAATCCTTGGACCAATCGATTCGTATTATTTAAACTCGCGTTACACGCCGCCGCGACCTTGCAACGTTCCTCGTACATAGATTGATGCACGAATTTTTATAAAATAATCGGATAAATGTGAATAAAGAGCGGTAACGATCGATCGTTTGCGCGATATCTCGAATGGATCAGTGAGGAAAAACTTGCGCTTGACAAGTCCGCCATCGAGATTCGCTCGCGAGTTTGTACCGCGCGCCGCGTGCGCTACTCTCGGACGACGGATACGGACGACGCCGCCGCCGCTTCGTCGTTTGATCGAGAGTTTCGAGCGGAGGTGACGCGATTCGCGGTTTCTCGGCTGAAACCCCGATGGGCGTTGTTACTCGGCGGAAACACCGCTGCTCTTCGCGCGAACAAACTACTCCTTCGATCGAAATTTCGTGTTTGCTCGGACACGAGGCGATTCGCGTCCTCGGTCGAAACCCTACCCCGCGATCCTCGGAGCTCGACCGGCAATTTACTAAAACTTTCTTATCGGAGGATCACTCGAGGCAACACTCGCGGAGATTATTTTCAAAATGTCCCACTCCGGCCCGTTTTTCGCTGAGAAAGAAACAAGAGAAAAAGAGAGGAGGACGCTTCCTCCGCGGAAAGTGACGAACCGGACCGGCGCGCGAGCTACCTACTTCCGGCTCGTGCGACGTAAAACAATCGTGATTGTAGCACGATTGACTAATTTACCGGACATCGCGGACGTCGCGCACCCCCTTTCCTCCCGTCATTCGATACTTCTCGCGAGATCCTTGATCGAGTCGAGCTTGGTTAAATTTTGTATCTCCGTACCGATTTTCGGCCGGTGCGGTTCGTCTTTCGCGAGTTCCCCGAGGGGAAGAAGAACGGGGGGCGGCCCGTCCTCTTCCCTATCGTCGTTCGGTAGTGCCTCGTGATCGCTGTGACGACGACGACGACGACGCCGACGACCGCGACGACGATGATGATGCTGCTGCTGCCGAGGGCGCTGCGAACGAGTTTTCTTGACGCGTTGCTTGATCGCCAGTAGGACGAGGACGGCGACAACGAACACGCCGAGAATCACCGCGACAACCGCGATCGCCGAACTTGCTGCTACCGGTCTCGAGGTTTCGGGACTCGCCGCCTCCTCGTCGTTGGTACTCGTACTCGGCGGGGCATCGGAATCTCTCCAATTGACCCAAAGGCCACCCCACGCGTTTGGATTTGCCGAGGGATCGTTCGGCACGTTCGCCGCTGGTATCGCGGTCACCCGATACTTTAGCAACGCTTCCTCCAGTGTCGCCAAGATAATTGGACGTTTCTTGGCTAGATTCACGTACTCGCAGGGATCCTCCTTGATGTTGAAGAGACACGGCGATTCGACTGGATTGCAGCTGATCTGTGTCGGGCGTGAGTCTCGGGCTACATCGACGTTTCGGACGTTTCGACGCTCGCGAGGGACGGGCCTTGCTCTCCGTCGGCCATTTTGTCGAAACTCGTTCGACGGAGGAGCTCCGTGCATTTCGCTCAAAGACAGGTACAAGGTACGAGATCGACGAGCGTCGACCTCGACAGATTTACACCGTTCTTACAAATTAACAGATTCTCATTCTCACGACCGATTCTCTCCAACGTTTTACCGAGAAAATCCGTTTCAACAAAATGGCAGACGGGACCAGGCTCCGTCGGACGTATTCTTGCCGCCTTCCTTTCTTCCGGGGAAGGGAACAATTTTGTGAATCAAAGAACAGCGATAATCGATGAAAGGCGGTACCGAATCGATCGCGATCGATCAACGGTACTCCTGGGCACGATTGATTCGTCGAGCGAATGAAAAATAGGAAATAACAGTATCGATTCGTGAAAATGAAAGCGACCGAAGGAAAGAGTAACGTCCAGGAGGGAAGAGTCGCGATTCGATCTTCTTACCGGTTTCCAATGCCGGTGGGTGCCGTTGCAACGTATTTCAGCTTGGAATCTGAGCCTTCGGACATCATCGGCGGTCAACGGGCGGAGGCCTCTCGTCGCCATCGTCGCGGCGCCGGCGATGGCGACGCCGACTTTGCTGGAAAGCACGCTCTCGGCGTAAGACTCCCCCCCCGTCGACGAATCCTCCGGACGGCTTCGCCCCGAATCGCCGTACCAGTCGTCGTAGGCGTCCGTCCGGCCGATGACGTATTTGAAATCTCCGCGTCTTATCGCCGCGTAATTGTCGACGTCGTCTATGTTGACGAGGACTTCGGAGCGCGTAGCCGTCCCGTCGGATACCAACGATCGCCACGCGTCGACGCCGTCGATCCGCCCCAAATTTTTGACGTCGATACCTGCGGGGTCGCGCGGGTCCGTTTTTTCGAGCTTTCTTCGATAACGATCGTCGATAATGATTGTTCGCAGAATCGTGCGTAAAACGGTCGAACCTGCGGCGGAGCAGAGAGTCGGCAGCCAATCCGCTATGGACAGGAGCCGATCGGAAACTCTGCGAGGCTTCTCTATGAGCGGGCTCCAGACGGCGGCGACGCCCCGGACTCCTCCCTCCCAAGCGCTGTTTTTCATCTGGAGGAAGCCGGCCGACGGTTATAAATTTGCGAGACGGAAACGGGTAAGGCTGTTTCGATCTCTAATCGCGCGACGCGCTTACGCCTCTGAGCGGATAATTGCTGCCGCGATTGTTGTGCGTTCCGACGGTGGGTGCTCCGTTGTCCGACATAAAGAGGATGACGCTGTTGTCCAACATGCCGCGGCGACCGAGAGCCCGGACCACCTCGCCCACGCTCGCGTCCAGCTTGGACACCATCGCTGCAAAGAGTTATTCCGTGTTTGGGTTGGACGAGCGTGGCGCGTCTCGCTCGTCGATGGATCGAAAAATTGGACGTACCCGCGTAAGTTCTTCTCTCGGGATCCTCGATGTGGGAAAACTTGGCTATTTCTTCGTCGGGCGCCTGATAAGGATCGTTCTCGTTGCCGCTGTGGACCGCGAGATGAGACAGGTACATGAACATGGGTCTTTGCGCGTCGTGTTCCTCGATGATTCTGAGCGCTTCCTCCGTGAACAAATCCGTCGAGTACTTTCCCACCGTGTCCCAAGCCGCGGACATGTTTCGCCTCATATCGAACCCACCGAATTTCTCGGCCTGACGAAACAAGTTTGCACGTTTGGAACTCGCGCGATTCGCTCTCGACTCTTCGAATAGATATTTTCTTCTCTCTCCTGGCCAACGAGCGGCGAACCCTCGCGACGAACCCGCGCGACGAACCCTCGCGACGAACCCTCGCGACGAACCCTCGCGACTGTCGACGAAATTCCAAGGAAAAAGAATGACGCGCGGACCCAACGATCCACGGATCAATCCCGAATACTCGGCTCGGAATTTCCTCGATGATCCGTTCGGGTTCGGTTTCTCCGGTTTCCTCGTCGCGGGCTCGAGTTTGCCGGGAGTAAGCGAAAATGAGGGGAGGATGGGGCGCGTGTTTACCAGAGAGAACACTCGATGATTGTAGTAGTCCTGAAGACCGTTCCAGTAGCCAAAGTGCGAGTCGAAACCTCGATAAGTCGGCGTGTACTCCCGCTTGTGGTAGCCCAAGTGCCACTTGCCGATCGCGTGGGTTCTGTAACCGGCGTCTCGCAAATACTGCAACGAGAGAGGAACGATATTCGTAGCGGGATCCGCGGAAGCACGGAGATCTCGAGGGAGGCCGACCTACCTCGGGAAGCAATTTCTCCTTGAGCGGTAGTCCTCGGGGCTCGGCCTCGAGGAGCACAAAGTGTTGCATTCCGGTGTGAATCGGATATTTGCCGGTCATCAGTGCCGATCTGCTCGGAGTACAGAGCGCCGATACGTAATGGCTGTTGAGGATAACGCCGTTGTAAGCTAGCGCGTCGATGTTGGGGGTTGGAATTTGATTAGCACCGTGAAAGCTGACGTCGTTCCACCCCTAGATATTTCAAACGAACCGATAACCTCCGCCTGCTTCTTTCTTCGAGCGTAATCTCTCTATTGGTTTTTTGTTCTTTCCAGGGAAAGGTGCAGACGTACGGTCGAAAACAAGGAGCGAGCAAAGTACGAATGCGCGAAAATCGATCGTTGCTCGAGGTTCGATACGCTCGATTATTAGAAAAATAAGGAAATATTTTTGTTCGGCGGATGGACGAGCGTTGCTCGTGATCGAGAAACGCACCAGATCATCCGCGAGGATTACGAGTATGTGGGGTTGTTGGGCGGCCGGTTTGCCGTAACGCCGTCCGAACCTCGATGTCGTTTCATCCGAGAACCCGGAGGGTACTCGCGCCGAGTTTGCCGATGCGCCGAAAGCACCGGCCGACAGCTGGAAAAAGAGAAGGAGGCGCAACGCCCACCGCCGGAGGTACTCGACAGCCATCTTCCGCTTGGCTCGAACCTCCCGAGTTTCCTGGATTCCTCGATACGCCGATCCGTGAGTAACGCACCGTCGTTTAAATAATTCCAAACAATTGGGGGCTAGTCGCGTCAATTTTCCCACGATTCTGAAGCGCGACGGGCGGCTGCGGCGGCGGCGGCTGCTGCGGCGGCGGCGGCGGCGGCTGCGACCCGTCGAAAAACCGTTTCGACGGCAAAGCGACGCCTGGCTGTTGGTCAAGAGCTCAAATAATTATTCTCTCTCGAGCCATTAATTATTATTGTTGCGAATGATTATTGAGAGCGGCCGAGCGGCAATGACGACTCGTGGACGCGCGTCCTTCGGAGGAATAGAGGAGGAATTATTAGAGCGACCGGATAACTTCCGGAGACGAGCGAGAGAATCCGTCGGGTGGCCCGTCGCGAATCCGAGTTTTCTCTGTCTTGACCTTGAATCTCTCGAGCCATCGTTCGACGTGAGCGGTTCACGAGTCGCTCGAGCGGCGCGAGTCCTCGATCCTTTCCCAACAAAAAACGCGGCCAATGGGCTCGACGCAAAAAATACGATCCCGATTATAATACATCGACGAACCACTGATTCTTTAAATAATCCATCGTTGGTGCGTCGAGGGTATTCGTACCGCGCGATACCACTCCCACCCTTTGCGAACGAACCCAAACGGAATCGTTTCTCGGGCCTCGTATTTTTCGAAGGATAGATCCACTGCGAGCGTACACAGGAAAATCTCGAAAGGAACGATTCGTTTTAAAGAGAGAAAGAGAAAAACGTCCTCGGACAGAGGATGAACGACTGTCGGTGAAAAAGAAGAACGTCTCGGCCGTCGCGGTCGCGGTCGCGGTCGCGGGCGCGGGCGTGGGCGTCGTCGTCGAATTTGCGAGGATCGTTCGAGGATCAACGAGTCACAACTCCGAGGGGTTTTATCGAGGAAAATTCGAGAGGCTCGGAGGAAAGAAGGAGCAACGCGAGACTCACCCGATGCGCGAACGAACGAGTCAACTGGCGCATCGACGTCGGGAGACTGTTCGGTTTCGCGCTCGAGCGACTCGCGGCCGGTATTTCGAGTGCCGCCTTGACGCGCAGATAACTCGGCAAACGATCGAGCGGGGACGGCGGCGAGTGGGGCTCCCGCGGTTCGCCGTTTGTTCCTTACCGATCCGTAGCGGAGATTTCGAGATATCGGGCGCGTTCGCCCTCGCTCGCGAAAACTCGCCGATTTTCCGTTTCGCGGCCGGCCGTCTTTCGGCCAGGTGTCCCCCCGACCGGGCTCGATCGAAGCTTCGGCTCCCGACCGATTCGCGGATAATCGTCCCTCGTATTCCCGATCGCGCCGACCGATCGATATTTTCCTTGTCCCGTTTCCTCGAGTTTACAAACGTCGGCGAGTTTCGAGAGGCGTCTTCCCACGAGACTGGCGTCGCCTCGCACTGGCGTCCGCTCCCGAGAATTTTACGGTTTTTCCGATTCGGCGATCAATCGCCTCGCGATCGCGCCTCTTTTGTACCACTCTCGGATATTTTTTGTCCCCGGTGTCCCCCCCCCCCCCCCCCCCCCCCCCCCCCC
>JAPYZJ010005370.1:0-14585 GCA_030522765.1 Ophioninae sp. B BG-2022a
CGTCCACTTCGAAATTTAAAAACCACTTTTCTCCCAACTTTCTGAACCAAACTCAACGAAATTTGGTGTGTGCATTCAGTACGATGGCACCGTTGCCCCTCCGCTCGCCATTTTCGATAAAAACGTTTCATTCTTGAGAAATCCCGGTTTTTAACGTTTCGACTGTCTCTCTTACGTTCGCGTGTCACGTGGTAATGTTCGTCATGCCCTCAAAGATTAGAGAAATACTCCTCTAAAAGTAAAACGGCAGCTTACCCCTGAGAGGACTCGCTGCAAACGGACGAGTCTATTCTGTAGTGTCGATCCCCCTCCCCCTCGGAGATCCTCATATCTTCGGATCCGCTAGGGCTCATGTGTCTCGCGGAATGATGTTCCAGTTGTCTGATGAGGTCCTCCAAGTTTCTTATGCGAACGGGTCCGCAAGGGGGTACGTCCTCTTCCGCGATCTCTTCCTCCTCCTCTTCGTCCTCCTCTTCGTCCTGATTGTCGATGTTATTTTGGGCCTCGAGTTGTTGCTGCGGTTGCTGCTGCTGCTGGGATGATTGTTGCTGCTGCAACGGCTGTAATTTCCGGTATGTGTCGCCGTAACCGCAATCGACCAAAGACTTTCTCAAGCCCTCCTCGTCCAGCAGATTACTCGAGCCTGACGGCGTGCTCGTTATTCCTCGACGATTCTCAGCGATTCTCAAAGCCTCCATTATGTGATCGTGATATCCGTTCAGGCTGCTCAGGGTACGTTGCATGTCGACCATCGTACCGTCCGTCATACCTTCAAACCCAAACAAAACCCGTCATGGTCAGCTTCTGATTAAGGATTGGTCCGAGTCTCCAACGATCTTTTAACTTTTTCTTTTTTTCTTTTAGGGGTCTAGATGGGATCACGTGGGGGGGGGGGGGGGGGGGGGGGGGGGGAAAAAAAAAGAAAAAAAAAATAGGGGGAAATGGAAATATTGGCTTTATGGGCTTCATATTTTTGCAATGGAGTTCCAATCGTCGAATAGTTAAATAATTAAAAATCACACAACTCTCTCGTTAATAATATCAATGATATAATAATAATGCGAATAATAATAAAACAACAAAAATAATAAATAAAGGAAAACAAACTCAGACAAATCCACATTTTAATGATAAATAAATAATTAAATCATTTAAATAATCAGTTCGAAACCGTAGTAAGAGTCGATTCACAAATTTGTTGACTTTCGGGCCCAATTTTTTTGGGTCCCATTTTTTGGGCCTCAGCTTTTTCGGGCCCCATTATTTTGGGTCCTATTTTTTCGGGCCCCATTTTTTTGGGCCCCATTTTTTGGGCCTCAGTTTTGCATTTTTTTCTTTGGGTCGACGATCGGTCGTGCTAAATCTGTGGATCGAAAGGATCTATCCCGAAAAACAAAGCGGAAGGGGTGCAATGACAGTGAAGGGGGTTAGGGGTAGAAAAAAAAAAATAGGAAACGAATTGTGAACGAAACGCAAGTACGTCTACGACTATTCAGGCATTACAATACCGTAACCACCGGGTTTCTTTAAAATTCCCTTCTCAGGCAACTTTGCGAGACTCTTTGGTGGGAGATCAATGAAAGAGACAGCCTCCTCGGCCCCCGTACCTCCATCCTCGTCCTCAACTCCGGGTCTTATCATCTGCGTTTTATAATCCCTGAAAATTACCGATCGATCAATAACTTCGTTCTTCCAATTGTCGATTCTTCATTTTTATTATTATTAATATATTTATTATTATTCTTACTATTGTTTTGTAATTATTGCTATTATTAGTCGATTAATTGTTCTTTAATGAAAGTTGAATCAAAGTCTTGTTTTGAAGTTATTACGTAATAATAATAATGTGATGAGGTAAAATGATTTTTTATTCTTATTTTTATTTTTATTAATTTATTTATGATTTTTTATTGGGTACGCACTTCAGTCGTGTTACGTCTACGTTGCCGATGTTATTCTGAGTTTGAAAGAGCACTCGCTGGCTCTCGGCGCAACTGTAATCGAAGAAGTATTTTCAAAATTATTGAAAAATTTCAATGCTTGACAAATACTTGAAAAATGAAGAAAAACGAATTAATAAAATCGGTAGATCGAATTATCTAATTAATTTATTAAATTGAACGAATCGTTTGAATTGACGAAGCAAATCGATCAATTGAAAGTCGGATTTTCAATTGAAAAAAATTGAAAGTTTTTGAAAAAATTGAAAATTCGAAAGAAAAATGAAAACTTTGAAAAAAAAAAATAAATTGATTACTTTGAAACAGAATTGGATCTTTGAAAAAAAGTTGAAAGTTTTATATAAAATTGAGAATTTTGAAAAAAAAAAAATAGGAAAGTTTTGGATAACATTGAAAATTTTGAAAAAAAATTGAAAATTAAAAAAAAAATTGAAGATTTTGAAAAAAAAAATTGAAAATTCGAGAAAAAATTGAAAATTCGAAAAAAAAATTGAAAATTCGAAAAAAAATTGAAAATTCGAAAAAAAATTGAAAATTCGAAAAAAAATTGAAAATTCGAGAAAAAATTGAAAATTCGAGAAAAAATAGAAAACTTTGTGTATTTCTCGTTTAATTAGTATTTAGCTTACGTGTATGAGGAAGGCATGCTGCCGAATTCGAGAATTTTGTTGACGTTGTCGAGGGCAGCTTCTTCGGGTCGATGATTGCCGGTGGTCGTGGTGTACGTTTTCTGGGTCGGTTTGAGCGAGTACGGAGGGTCGAATTTCTGGATGGTGCTCTTCCGTCTGCGAGATATTTCGTTCGTAAACGTTAAAATCGGGCTCGGATCGTCGAGTCTCAACGATTCGAGCCACCTTTCTTTTCTTCATTATAACACATCCTCAATTTCTCCCCTAGCTCTCGCTCTCTCTCTCCCTCTCTTTCTCTCTCTCTCTTTCTCTCCCACTCTTTTTCTCTCTTTCTCTCTCTCTCTCTCTCTCTCCCTCTCTCTCATTCTTTCTCTCACTTAACTATACATAGACAAAAACGGGAACGACAAAGCGCATGCACGCTAAAGGTTTTTCCTTTTCTCTCCCAAAATTTCTTTTTTTTTCCTCCGCTCGTTTTTGCTCGCGATTTGTTTTAAAAAAAAACTCAAAAAATCAATAAAACAGAAAAAAGGACAACTTAAGTTTTCGTAAATTTTTTTTTCTTGTTTTTCATTACCTTTAACGTAATTTGGGTCAAAAAGTAATTACCGTTAACAATTGGGCAATTTTTAATTTTCGCTGCATTTTTCTTTTTATTTTATTATTATTTTTTTTTTTTGCGACTAATTGGAAACTGACCGTCGGCGAGCCAATCGTCGGAAGAATTATTACCCGTTTCTATTTTTTTTTTTCGTTTCGTAGCGATATTCCACTGGTTCGTTTCGAAAGATTGGTCTTCTGTGAACATTTCGAAAAAAGGCAGTTTCCCTTTCGAAAATTTCGAAAAGAATGGTTCCCCCAAAGTTTCGTAGTATTAGCTTGATAACTGCTCAAGTTAAAAAAAAAACGTTATTTTTTCTTCTCGTTTATATTTTTGTTAATGAAAGTAAAAATTAATGAATTATTATTTATTTTTCCAAACGCTAATGGACGAAATAAATCAAAAGTTTTTTTTTCGTTCGATTTCACGATAAAAAACGAACTGAAAAAAGAAGTTTCTTCAGAGATGCAATCACCAATTTTTTTTTCATCGGTTATTGTTATTTTTTAAATAAACATTTTTAATTATTGTTTTTTTATCACTAGAAATATCATGTTACTTATTCTTTGAAAATGATTTATTTCAAACTCGATTTTCGAATATTCACAGTAGTTATATTCCCTTTTTCATATTTCGATCGTTGTTTTTTCCAGTTTTTGGAATTTTGAAGTTTTGGAATTATATTTTTTTTTATTCCGGGGTTTTTGCTTATGTACACTTCTTTTTAGCGTATTTACAGATTGGCGAATATTTACATACGTACACGCAAGTGGGTACAAAATATCGACACACCTCGTTATCGAAAAAAAAACATATGAAATAAAAGATTTTTTTACTTTTTTTATTTCGATCTTTTAATTTAACACAAGTGTTGCCAACGTGAATAGGCAAATGAAGAATGTGTAGAAAGTGAAATAAACGAGGTGTGTCCTGTTTTTTTAAGGGTCTGCACAAGCTCAAAATTTCGAAAAAACGTTTGTTGAATTTTTACCATTTATTTTGCCATCAATATTTAATACGGTTGAATTTTTTATTACTTTTTATTAAGCAATTTTATTAACTAACACGTGAAGTTTTTTCGCAGATAAAATGTAAAAATTTTGATAAATTTCCCGAGTCGTGACGTTTATCGTGAAAAGCCAAATTCCACTTTTGATGATTTCATTCAATTTGAATCTTAAATTCAATTTTAAAAATATGAAAATTCATTAAACATTTAAAAAATAAAAAATGTAATAAAAATTTTTTATTAAAATCCATTAAACTTATGCAATATCAAATTTAAAAAATACAAAGTTTAATTATAAAATTTAATTAAAGTTCATTAAACTTGCGCAATATTAAATTTTAAAAAATTCGAAATTCAAATATAAAATTTCATAAAAATTCTTCTTGCTTATCAATATTCCGCAACGCAAAAAAAAAAATTTGAAAAAGTAACGAAAAACATTATTTTTTTCCCCCGAACTTGTGCAGATTCGAAACTTTTCGTTAATGATCCATTCGGAAGTTTTCTAAACTTTCGGTCTGGGGATAAAAGTAAAAAAAAAAAACCAAAAAAAATGCAGTTTTCTCCTTTGGTTGGATGCAGCGAGCACTAGGCTTACAAAAAGGGGGGGGGGGGGTGGAGAAGATTAAACTATTTTGGGTCGCTTTCTTTTTTTGTTAGCCTCGATGCAGAATTAAGGGGAAAAACGATTCGACCGTTCGAACTCATTTTCATTATCCTCCAATGCACAATAAAAAAAATTGCTTTTTTTTCTTCTACGTGGAAAAGTATTTTTTTGTTCGTCTTTATTTCTTTTTTCTTCTCGATCTAACGGGGCTAAAGCCTAATTTGGGTCTTTTTCACGCAGTCATGCGTCGTTGATGCATCGATCATGATAAGTCAGGGTGAAAATAAATAAACAAAAATATTTCAATACACCACCCTTTTTGCCAAAGAGTCCCAAAAAGGGTCCCAAAAAGTGGGCCCCAAAATGACCCAAAAAGTGTTCCCAAAAGGACCCAAAAAGTGTTCCCAAAAGGACCCAAAAAATGTGCCCAATAGGACCCAAAAAGTGTGCCCAAAACGACCCAAAAAAACCGATGTATCTCGGGTAATTTCGGGCTTTCCATACAATCGTTGACACTTTTCGATCGCCTCGTTTATTCGTTTTCTGTGATTTCATTTCATTCCTACGACTTTTTTCTCGTCGAAACCCAAACAAAGGTAATAATTTAATGAATAATAAACCCAAACCAAGACAATAATTTAATAAATAATAAATCCAAACCAAGCCAATAATTTAATAAATAATAAATTCAAACCAAGCCAATAATTTAATAAACAATAAACCCAAACCATGCCAATAATTTAATAAATAATAAATCCAAACCAAGACAATAATTTAATAAATAATAAATCCAAACCAAGACAATAATTTAATAAATAATACACCCAAACAAAGGCAATAATTTAATAAATAATAAATCCAAACCAAGACAATAATTTAATAAATAATAAACCCAAACCAAGGCAATAATTTAATAAATAATAAATCCAAACCAAGACAATAATTTAATAAATAATACACCCAAACAAAGGCAATAATTTAATAAATAATAAACCCAAACAAAGGCAATAATTTAATAAATAATAAACCCAAACCAAGCCAATAATTTAATAAATAATAAATCCAAACCAAGCCAATAATTTAATAAATAATAAACCCAAACCATCCAAACCAAGCTAATAATTCAATAAATAATAAACCCAAACAAACCCAATAAGTTAATAAATAATGAACCCAAACAAAGGCAATAATTTAATAAATAATAAACAAAGGCAATAATTTAATAAACAATAAACAAAGGCAATAATTTAATAAACAATAAACCCAAACAAAAGCAATAATTTAATAAATAATAAACCCAAATAAAATTCGTAAATTTTCTTGTTTATTATCGATCTCGAGCCCTACGGAACCTTTGAACTACAAATATATGTATGTATGTATACGGTGGCAAACAATTAGTATTGCAATTAGAATCTTGGTAAAACGAATTGGAATGACAATTACGATACGTCATACGGTGGTATGAGAAGCATGATATTCAATAAACGAACAGGGCACAATGAACCGCCCATAATTGATACAATAATAATTATACATAATTGATGGTGGAAGGATCGTTAATTAAACGAACGATGAGAACGAATAATCGAAGCTCGTTCGGTTCACCGTTTTCACGCGAATATTCTACGTCGTGTGATTGATAGCGAAACTGTGACGACAAATATTCCCCCACCTTTTTTTTTTTGCTATTGGCTTTTACCTTTGTTTTTTTCAAAGACTCGTGCATTCACTATTTTTATTTTTTTCGAACAAATAAAATTCTCGTCATTTTTCGATTTACCAAGATATTATCAACTGGAATTTTTTATTTAATTATTCATTACGAACTTGTTGTAGAATTTATTGCTCAATGAAAATGACAATAAATTTTTCTTCATTTTCCATGATTTTTCAATTTTTAATTTTTTCACGATCGAACACTCTTCTATCTTAGATTATTTTTAAAAAATAAAAAAACACTTTTTATTATTGAGAGGAATGTGAATTTTTTTCGTTTCCCCTTAATTTAATTTTTTTTTTCGATGACGGATCCTTTTTTTTTTTATCGATATATTTCTGTTAATTCGAATGAAAAAAAATCCTTTGACGATACCTACCGAGAGGAACGTAAAATTTTTACGTTCCCCCTTAATTAAACTTTTTTTTCTTTCATAACGTTTATTCGTTTAAATCGAAAGAAAAAAATTTCGGTTCCCACTAATTTAATATTTGTTGAAATAACGGGTCTTTTTTTAAATTTGATTTTTTTAAATAATGAAAATACTTTTTTTTTTTATACGAATTTAAATTGAAAATTTTTGTTGCACGAACCGGTCGAGGTTTTTTGGTAAAAAAAAATTTTTTTTATAATCTCCGGATACGTACGTAATTTTGTCGCCCTTGGGAGGGGATTTTAAGGGGGTTAAGGGGGCGACTCGGTTGCTCTTCTCATCTGAAACGGTCGAAATTTCTACGTCGTGCTATAGAAAAAGTGCCGATTCGAAAGGCTTGCAAGCTATTAAAAAAAAAAGCTTTCGAAAAGCGTTGAGCGATTTTCAGGCATTCGAAAGCTCCGTTGCAGCTTGCCGATATAACCTTTCATTCTCCTTTCCCTTCTCTCTTTTATCGCGTAAAAGAAATTAAAAAAAAAATTTTTTTAACGAAAAAACTTCAAAAATATTTTTTCTGTTTTTTTTTTCTATTTTTTCGTAGACTTTTTACCGATTCGCGTCCTCGCTCGAAATTTTTCAAATTTTCACTTAGCCCTCGTCCCCCTGCCCTCTTTCTCAAAAAACCAAATAACGCTTCAGCCATTTTTGAGATTTGACAAAAAATGTTATATTTATCATTTTATAATTCGCTTTTTGTCTTTCATGAATACTGTTGATTTTTTGATTTTTTATTCGCGTTGTCTTTCGAAATTTTCGATGCATAACGAATTTTCCCGAAAACGAATTTCCAATTTGACATTTTATTTTTGCTCGTTCGTGTATTTTAAAAAAATTATTTTCATTTTCCGTCCCTCTTCCCCTCCCCTATCTTTCGCTCACCTTTTTCGACGTCCGAACTTAAAAAAAGAATAAAACAATTACCTGTTTCGGTTTTTTTCGATTTTTTCGAATTATAATTTAATTCATTTTTTTTCTTCCCCAAAATTTTCTATTTCGAAATATCCAAAATTCGTTTCCTGGCAGATAGAATTCATTTTTTTTCTCTCCCGAAATTTTCTATTTTTAAATTTCCAAAATTCGTTTTCTGGCAGATAGAATTCATTTTTTTTCTCTCCCGAAAATGTCTATTTTGAAATTTCCAAAATTCGTTTCCTGGAAGATTTAATTTGTTTTTTTTCTCCGCCTCCCCCCACCCCTCACCCTCGACTACGACGCCTCTTTTTTTCAACGAATGATGGTTACGCGATTGCGAAAAAGGCCAACGCCAATTACGCCAAAAGAAAATAACGACTGCGGACCAAACAACAAAAAGAAGCGCTCGAAATCTTTTTTTTTTTTGTTTTCTTTTCATTGCTTTCTGTAACGTTTTTTTTTTCTCTTCTATTTCGTTCTTTCGGCGTGAATTAACGAAGGAGCATAGAAAGCCCGTGTCCATTGCACCACGTGTCTAATGTCACTCTAGTTTTTTTTTTTTCATGAAAAACTGGATTTCATGAAAATAATTTTTTTTAATATATAAATATATATAAATTTTATATAAATTATATATATATATATATATATATATATATATAATATTATTATATATATTGTATATATAAATTATATATTTATATGTTTATATATAAATGAATTTATATATTTATAATATTATTCATGTAGAATTAATATATAGTTCGTTCGAATCGTAGACACGTTAGTAATGATACGGACAAACGATAATTGGCAATAAATAGTAATGGCAAAAAAACCGCCACCCACGCACATGTACGCACATTATTTTTGAATATCATTCAATTGTATCGACATATGTTTTTTGTTTTTGTCTTTTTTTTTTTTCATTTAATAAAAAACATAAAATGCATCGATAAGTGTGACTTTTCCTCTTTTGATATTTGTTCGTAACTTTTACGATGAAAATTTATCGAAAAGAAATAATCATAATAATAATATAATAAAATTTATAAAAAATGAAATAAAAATATCACGAAACTAAAAAAGGATTATATTTTTTTGAACGGCAAATTTTATTGAATGATATATTTGTGTAAATTTATTAATTAAAGAAAGTATGTGTAAATACTTGGTTGTAATTTTTGTTTATAACGTGGAAAAAATTATTGTTTATCGGTTATGAATAATTAATAAAAGTATTTAACAGTTCCACCCTACACAAACCCAAACAAAAATGTTTAAGTGGTTCCCTTTTTTCTGATATATTAGGGTGGGGAATAAGTAGAGTTTTGAGATTTTTTTTTGTTTAACAACGATTTTGTTTGCTGTTTGAGAAAGTGTCAATATTTATTAAAAAATTAAATTATTCGAAAAGACGATCCGTAATAAAAAAATTCGATTGAATAAAATAGTAATTGAAAATTAAATTAAATTAAATTAAATAGTAATTAAAAAATAAATTTGATTAAATAGTAATTAAAAAATAAATTTAATTGAATAGTAATTAAAAATTAAATCAAATAGTAATCAAAAAAGTAAATTACCAAAAAACACAATTAGCACAGTTTTATAAAGCAGAATCAGTTCTATCGAACGAATATAATACACTTTGTCGAACAGCAAACAAAATCATTGTTAAACAAAAGAAAATACAAAAACACTATGAATTTATTTCCCAACCTAATATTCAAATAAAAATTAGTTAAAACGAAAAAAGAAAAAAAAAATTCACGATAATTGTTCATACGTGTGTACGCATGCGCAAGAATAACTATTTTTCTTCTTTTTTTTTTCTTTTTTGTACAGTACACGTGCGCTTGTACGTGTGTGCGGATCTGTGAGCGGACGAAAAGAAAAGAAACGAAAAAAGAAAACGAAAACAAAAAAAAAAACACAAAGGAAAAAACAAAATCGATCGTAAGAACAAAAGAGAGTAAGGACATACAAAGAACTTCTACGTGTATGTATCTGCACACTAACCTGAGACAGAGGGAGAAGTTTTTATGTACTACGACTGACCTGTAGCAGAGAGCCATCAGAGCAAATACTACGAAAACACCCCCTACCACCGACATGAGCATAACAACTAAAAATACAGTGTTAGAGCCGTGGTAATTCTCTGTGCGATCAAATATCCAAAATTCGAAAAAAAATTTCAAAAAATAACGAAAGAAAAAACCGCAAGGAAGAAACCCAAACGAACCCAAACAAACTCAAACAAATGGAAGGAAGTTCCATCGAGTTATGAAAAATAATCCAAAAGCGAAATTAAATTAAAAATGGGCAATTGAAAAAAAAAGAATGTTAATTGGACAAATACAAAACCATCCAAAAAGGGTGATAAAAAAAAACACAAACCCAAAAAAATACAAATCCAAAAAGAGCCATCGAAAAAAAATACAAATCCAAAAAAAGCGATCGAAAAAAATCCAAATCCAAAAAGAGCGATCGAAAAAAATCCAAACCCAAAAAGAACGATCGAAAAAAATCCAAACCCAAAAAGAGCGATCGAAAAAAATCCCAAACCCAAAAAGAGCGATCGAAAAAAATCCCAAACCCAAAAAGAGCGATCGAAAAAAATCCAAACCCCAAAAAGAGCGATCGAAAAAAATTCCAATCCCAAAACGATCGAACAAAACAACATTTTTAAATTAAAAAAAAATCCGGAAAGGACATAATTTTTCATAAGTAGAAAAAAAGTCGAATTTAACGTTTATACGCCAAAAAGGGGGGAGGGGTTAAACAAAAGAAACAAATTCGAGTTTTTTTCGCAAAAAACAAACAATTTTTTAAAATCAGTAGCAAAGTAAAATGCGTCGGTGTCGTTGGGGATGCGTTTGTGGTATATTGGATGGTTATCATTTTTTTTTTGTTTTTATTCGTTCGAAGAAAATCCTCGACGAAGTAGCGAATGGGCGACGCGACGATGAATCGATTGATCGTCGCGTTCGTCGAGGAGTCGATAAAACGTTGAGAAAACGAATTAAAACAAAAAATCAATAAAAGAAAAAAATGAAAGATTTTTTTTTTTTTTTTTTTTTTTTTTTTCGTTGACGACGGAGATGGCGACGACGTCGGCGAGCGATCGACGGATTATCCCCCCGTCCCGGAGTCGAAGACGGTCGATTCGTTCGTTGTCCGTTCGTTCGATTATTTTTCATTTTTATTTTTTATTTTATTTTTATTTTTATTTTTTTTTCGTTTTTTTTTTCGTCCCCGTTGCAGTTGTTGACGTTGTTGTCGTCGTTGTTGTTGTTGTTGTTATTTGTTCGTTTTTAAAAAATGTATTTATTCGGTATCCGAGCGGCCCACAGCATGCAGACAGACAGAGATGGCAGTGACAGACAGAAAACAGACAAGAAAACAGAGAAGCCATTATCAGCACATTTAATGACGATACACACCATCGAGAATTCGAGTAACGAGTTATAACTTGTCAATTCACTTCGAGCACCCTTATCTTCTTTTTTTTTTTTAATGCTTTTTCATTCTCCCTCACTTTTGGCTACGAAATTAGCCTGGATTCGATTTGTCGGGAAAAAACAAAATTTTGAACGAAAGGTCCTCTAAATTTTGCAAAACGTGGAAAATTATGGTATTGAATTTTTCGTTATTATTATTCAAGCTGAAAACTCACTTTTCACAGTTTTTTTTGTTGTGAAAGACTTTTTAAACCTTAATTAAAAATTTTGTTAAAAATCGAGTTAAGAAAATGACAAAAATTAGTACTCAGCTCGAATTGTAAATAATGAAATTCGTTTTTTTTTTTTCAGAAACATTATTTGGAAACTCGGAATTTTTTTTTGAGTTTGACACGAAGATAAATCGAACTTAAAATGAGATCGAACTGAATTTTCGTAAAATCGATACGAATACAAAAGTAAATCCGAATTTAACGTAAAATAAAATTAAGCTTCCATTAAAATCGAGTTTGTTTGGGTTTGTCTGAGTTTTCAGTTAAACACAAAAATTGAGTTTAACACGAAGGTAAATCGAGCTAGAAATGAGTTCGACCTGAATTTAAAAAAATCGATTTAATCATGAATTACTATATTCCATAAAAAAAAGTAAGGTTGACCTTGAACCGACCTTGAACCCGACCCTAAAACTCTCCCAAATGAAAAACGGTCAAGACCATAATTTTCCTTTTTCAAAACCTTTAAACTTTCGTTCTTAACGTTTTTCCCAAAAAACTCATCCTTTTCGAGATATTTCGTATCGACGTCTCGATTGGGACACCCTGTACATCAGTGCTTCGAAAAATCGTTCGCATCGGTATAAGTTCGTCCGTTTGATGAATATCGTTTCGATTATCGAATGACGATTGAAAGATCATTCCAAGGGTCGATTGGACCTCGGGGAGGAACCCTTTTTCCCTTCTTCTCACTTTTTCAACGATTCTTTCCCCCCCCCCCCCCCTTTCGTTTCCCTTAATCGGGCTTTTAATCTTACTTTTTTCGGGCTGAAAAAAAGAACAGCTCGATTCTCGTCGTGTCACATAGTCGATGTACAATTTTCAATAATTATAACCATATTCATAATCACAATAATAATAATAACGATAATAATAATAATAGCAATAACAATAACGATAATAATAACAATAATGATAACGACGAGCAAGGGCATATACAAGCAGCTGGCACATAGTATGCTTTAGATATACATCACGACCACATCATACGTACTACATACAAGTCACAAAGTTCTGTATGCGCGTGCCTATACACGTACGTCTGAGCCAATACGCCCCCGAACGAGTTTTTCAACCGAATAATCGATACTTCTGTTATTTCCCTCTCGATCGATTTTTAACTTTTTTTTTTCGGGTCTATTTGTTTTTCCATTGCGTAGAAAAAATTATGGGGAGAGTTTCAAAAAATGGTAAAAAGTGGCTAAAAATAATGTTTTTACAAAATTTGTTTGGTTACAAAAAATCAAATCTTTTGTTGTAAAAAAATCCTTTTTTTTCGTCGAATTATGAGAAACAGTTTTGGTTAAAAATTTAAAAAATGAGGAATTTTGAATTGAAGAAATCCTTTTTTTTGCACGAATTATGAAAGACAGTTTTTATTAAAAATTAACATGAGATATTTTTAATTAAAAAAATGCCTTTTCAGCTCGAACTATGAAAAAACTTTCTGTTTAAAATATAAAAAAATCAAATCTTCTTTAATTAAAAAAAAATCCTGTTTCATATCGAATTTTGAAAAAAAATAGAAAAAAATATTTTTCAAATGTTTAAAAGCAAAAAAAAATTCTTGAATGAAAAAAAATCCTTTTTTAGGTCAAATAATTTTTTAAAATCAGTTTTCAGCACCGTTGTCACCGATTCGTTTCTTTTCTCCTCCAAACCCAAAAATTTACCCGATAAAAAATTTTAAAAAATAAAAAACCCTCAAAATAGGTAAAAATGGATTTTTGGTATTTTTCAAAAATGTTTTCATCGCGATTCGAAGGGGGCGAGGTGGTGATGGTTGTACGTATATACCCACGGATGAAATTTTTTCGAGGCACGCACGATATTCATAGATACGAAGGATTCGTCGAGCGAGTCGACGGCAGTTTTAGCTCGAAATAAACGATTAACTAAATTCTGACGTTGCAACGTCACCATTCTCGTCGTCGATCGTCGTCACCCCCGAACTTTCAATTAATATCGTTTTCGTTGTTGATTTCGTAAAATCGTTATCTCATCGATTTTCCATCGTTGAAAATTAATCGTTATCGGTTGATGACAGGTTTGACGATGGGCTCGTCTCAACGAAACGACGATGACGACGAAAATGTTGATAGCTGTCAACTACGAGGATCCCGAAAACTCTCCCGTTACTCGAGTCATTTTTTGAATATTTTTTTTTTCTTTGATGAGAGCCTTTTTCCCAAAAACGAAAAACGAGGGGGGGGGGGGGGGAGGAAAAGAAAATACCTCCGAAGGGAGAGAACCCCAAGATACCTGGCTATCACTTTCTTTTTTTAAATTATTTTTTTTTTCACGTCGAAATATCGAAAATCAACGAATAACCGACTCGTTATTTATATTTAGTACAAATAATTAATCAATAATATTCGTTTGTCAATTAAATCTGATTAGTTAACGAAAGGCAATAAATATCAGCTTTTCCTCGATCGATATTAAATCCCTACTCAACTGTAGTTCACTAATTATTGATAAACTATAATTATGTAATAAAAATAAAAATGAAATTAACGTTATAATAATAATAATATAAATGAATAAATAATAAAAGTAATTTGATTTGTCATTCTATTTATTATTTTTTAACAAATGAATTATAATAAATTTCAATAAATTATAATTATAAATCAAACTACTTTAATTATTTGTTCATATATTATTATTATTATCATTACGTTAATTTTACCTTTATTTCGACTTATTTATTCGACTTTATTTCGACTTCGATTTCAATAATACTTAATGATTTCTTAATTTATTTTAATAATTATTAAGTTAATTCGATCGAATAAAAAATCATTTTTAACTGCGAAACATTCCTGAATATTGATTTTAATTAACGAATTCGAAGAACGACGGAACGAATTGAAAAATTAATGAATAAAATAATAAAAAAATGATGTTTTTTTTATCAAAATTGAATTTTTGATAAAACGAACGAATCGAATGTTCTTTCGGCAATTATCGTTCG
>JAPYZJ010005370.1:14629-26320 GCA_030522765.1 Ophioninae sp. B BG-2022a
CCCCCCCCCCCCCCCCCCCTCGACGTCTTTCTCTTTTTCGTTTACGAATTCACTGGTATGAATATCCGATATTTATGTAATACGAGCTTGCAGTATCTGTACAAATGATCGGCGTATGCTTCAATTCATTTTCGTTCGTTCTGTTTTTTTTTCTTTTTTTTTTTTTGTTTCTGGGGAGCCACTGTACCTGTAGCAAAGAGCCATTAGTGCAAAAGAAATGAAGACTCCCTTGACGACCCCTAGCAGGATAAGAACCAGAGCGGGTGTACTCAGAGCTGGACTCGCGGCCTCTGTAAAATTACCGATTATCCTCCCGTTCAATTTTTCCTTCTCACCTCAACCTTCTTCTTTTTTTTTCCCTTCTTTTTTCGCTCTCTCCTATTTCTCAAAAATACGCGTTTTTCCAGCGTCAATTGAAAGCTCGAGAAAAAAAACGCTGAGAACTTAACGAGACATTGAAAAATAATTATTTATACGACTTATGAACGTTCACGTTTAATTAACAATTATTTCGTTTTTCTTATAAATAACCTTTCATGGACGCCCACTGGAAAAAATGGTTTCGTTAGTAACGACGCAAACGATAAGATTACAAAAAAAAAACAATGAAAAAGAATGATAAAAGAACACGATAATAATAATAATAATAATGATAATAATGCAGTAACTATTTATAACTTGATGAGTTGTTTATACAAAAAATTAATTGAATTATTATTATCATTATTGTGGAATAATTGTGAAAATAATAATTCAATGAATTTTTTGTATAAACAATCGTCAAGTTATAAATAACTACTGCTTAATTAATAATATAGAATGATAACTTTACAAATAAGTATAAATAATTAGACCATAATGTATATAATTTTTATAAATAAATATCTTAATAATTGAATATAAATAAATAATAAAAAAAATTAATTGATAAATATTTCTTATAATACACATACAAGAAATAATAATAAAGTAGATTATTTAATTAAGCGTTTTTAACATCCGGAGGATCTTTATGACACCCGAGCAGCCGCACGGACGAAAAAACCTGAAATGTCATATGGATATACTCGTTCGAAGACGAAAGAGACGGTGGCGCATGAAAAAAAGAAAAAGGCGAATGTTCGACTCCGGATGGCAATGAGTGCTTCCGGTCTCCGGTCCATCCGGGGCTCCGCACGTCCAAGGGCTCCTCTTGCTCGTACCTGGATAAGGACCTGTACGTACTCTGTACTCTACGATGGATATGCACGAGTACATATATATATATATATAACCCAACATATATATATATATATATATATATATATATATATATATATGTTGGGCGATACGACGTAGACTGCACGAAAAGAAAAAAAGAGAAACCCACACAGCACGTATCGCCCGTAATGGTGGTAGTAATTACAAGGGAGCACGTGTGTGTACTTGGAGTTTCTTATGTGCACAGCTGATGGTATGAGCCCCGCATAATATAAACGTTAAATTTCCTCTTTTGTTTTTTCTTTATATCGCTTATGTAGGAATTCTATATTCTAAAAAAGAAAGAGAGAGAAAAAAACCAAAAAACGCGTTTTTGGATTTTTTTTTTCATCGAAGTAATTGGACGAGAAGGTAGGAAATTTTTTTTCGAGCAAAATGCTTTTTTCCGGAACGTCGTACGATGAAAATTGGCCGAGATATCGCGCGCTGAGCTCGAAGCCACGCCCCGATCAGCTTCGCGATGCGCGCGCAACTGCTGTGCCAGCCTTCGACTCGTAAACTTCAAACGGGAATATCTCGGCTAATTTTGGTCGTAAAAAATTTAAAAAAAATGCGTTTTGCTCGCAACGACACTGTCCGTCTGCTCGTAAAGGGAGAATTCCGAATTATCCTCTCTCTTTCTCTCTATAACTATACACATAAATATCTATATAGATACACATAAAATTTCATTCTTGATGGAATTCATCGTACTTTTTTCGTTCCCAATTTATTTCTCTTTTACCTCTCACTCTTCGTTTCCCTTTCTTTTTTTCTCGCGTTTCCCATCGTATCCTTTTTTTACTTCCGTTCTATTTTTTTTTACGTTGAATGCGCTGAACTTAAGACGTTTTCCCTCGGCATCTTTACGACGCTTTTTTTTTTATCCTACTGGAGAGGGCGAAAGGGTCTCCACGACATTGTAAAAAAAAAGAGCAAAAAAATAGTACGCTACGTAGTACGCCGTACACGAGCTTCGTCATCTCGAGGAGTCCGATTTTTTTTCTTTCATTTTTCTTTTTTTTTTTTCTTTATTCACTTCTCCGTACAGAATGAAATTCTCGGACGAGTTTCCGTAAATTCTCCGGAGAATCCAATCTTCAATCCACGCTCTTTGACAAAACGATTAGTACAAAAAAAAAATCTTTCTCGACGAAAAAAAAAATTGAAAAATGCATTTTTGTTTTTTTTATCGTTGTTTCACTGCAAATACCGATACATCTCGGTTGCGAGAAATTTCAACAGTAAAAATTCACGCCGTGCGGAATATTCGTACGTTATTTTTTTTTGTTACTTTTTTTTATGAAGCGAAAGACGAGGCCAGCGATTCGAAACGCGCTCGATATAAACCAGACGGAGAATCGGAAAATTATTGTTCGTCGTCTCCCCGGAGAAATCGTTACCATCCCCCCCCCCCTCACCACCTCTGCTTCCACAGAGAAGCAGGGGAGGATAAGACTTCGATTACTGCATCGCTATCGCGCTTCCGTCAATAATAATAACAATAATCATGACAATAATAATATGTAGGTCGATTTTATATCATCCGGTCCATTATCTCGAAGTATGGGTTCGATTTTCATACCAGGCGTGATACGAGATTCGATACTTTTTGCTGATAAAGAAAAATGAAAGAAAAAAATAAAAGAATTCGACAAAGTTGATCATTTTTGTGGGAAAAAATGATAGAAGGTCGTTTTTCTTTTTTTTTTTTTAATAATTTTTTTTTTCTATTTGCAATAAGGCGTTTTGATAGAGAAATGGTTAAGTGCAAGGCCGAAAAATTGATGACGAATTTTTTTTTGTGAAAAGTTCGCTTACCGTAGGGGGTCTCTTTCTTCTGGAGTTTGGTCTCTGTGGTAGATTTACCAGGCTTTTCGGTGCTCGAGGTAGATGGCTTTTGGGTAGTTATTTTCTGTTGTATCGAGCAGTCGGGACCACTCCAGCCAGGGAAGCAGTGACATTTGTTCGTGTTGGTGCAAGCCTGAATCAGGTGTTTCCGAAATGGACAAAAAGAGAGAAGAAATTCAACGAAATGTAAAGTTTTTTTTTTATCTAGTTGGGTAATGAGTTCGTAGCGTTTTTTGAAACAAATTGTCTAACGAAAGAAAATATAAAAACGAAAAAAATATTTTTTTGAGAATTTTGATAAAGTAGAAAAACTCACTCCATTTCCCGAGCACTCCTTGTTGTTGTGGTTGCTCGGACATCTTGTGGCGTCAGTGAATGGAAAACGATTGGTACATGTCTGATTGAAGCACATCTGTGAAACGTGGCAGAAACAGATCGATCGTATTCTATAAAGATCATTATTGTCTTGTATCGGGGGGTCAAAAGTCGGTTCTGATCGAGTTATATTTTTTTAGAGAATTCAAAGCTCCAAATCAATGGTCTCTTACCCGTTTTCGATAAATTTACTTTCTCAAAAATTATTCAAAGTTTTTCAAATCGAAGTATCGAATTTATAGTGAATTTCAAGATTTTTCCAATTTCGTGTTTTTTTTTCAATTTTTATTCTATTTTATTTAATTTTATTTATATATATATTTTTATTCCTATTTGTTTATATACGAAAGAGAAACTTGCCAAATTTTCACCGCAAGTAGTCCCGTCATGTACGAGTCCCATGCCTGGCATTTCGGAGCCTTCGACTTTGCCCGTTGTAGCTCTGTGATAAAAGACGAAAAATCAATAACGTTTCACCAATCTTTTTCGATACAGGAGAAATAAAAAAAAAATTAATTTTTTTCAATGTCTTCTCTCATTATTTTCTTTTTTTTTTTCTTTTTAGCCGAAGGTCAAACTTTAATGGTAAACTCACTTGCACTCGTACTCCTTGCCCTTGATAGTAATAAAGGTCCTCAAGTAGGGCTGATCGTTTCGACCGATCACCGGTTGTTTCTTGCCCATTTGACACTGAAGGGACCCACATCTGACATTCCTAGATTTTGGGAAAAAAACATTTTCGATCAAAAGTCACGTGATTCCGGGGAAAAAAAATGTTTGACCTTGAATGACCTTGAAAATTTAAAGAAAATAAAAAACAAACAAGGTCCCAAGTTTCGTTCGTTAAAACTGTAAACATTTTGTAAGAAACACTTTTTTGTAAATTGCATCCCTCTTGAGATATACCGTAGTATCCAGTTGGAATGATACACCCTGTATATTGCACGTGTGCGTGTCTCGGTTCAAAGGTGAAACAAAGTGAAACTCACTGGCCGTTGCACTTGACGTAATGACCGGAACTATCGGTACCGCAGTGCCCATTTATCGAACCCTTCGAGTTGAATTGTTCGAAGCACTGCCTGTCGGCCGCTTTACCACCTTTGCCCCACACCTGCTCGCATTGAAGATCCAACGTTGGGCAAATACCGTTGAAGCAGTAGCTTCCGTTCTTCGAGCATGGGGTACCGTTTTTCTTGTAAACGTCGTACGGGCACTGCCCGGTCTCGCCGGTGCACACTTCCGGCAAATCGCACTCGTTCGTTGACTCGCGACACACGTGACCCTGTGCTCGCAACTGCGAGAAAAAGAATTTTCCAATTTTTAAAATTTCAGCCCAAACGGGCCTTAAAATGAATTAAAATAATGATTAAATCATGCTTGAATAACGCTCGAATCCAATTGTAACGTGTAATGTGTAATTCGGATTTTATCATCGTTGAATCACATTGATCATTTTGCTAAACGCAATGAAACGCGTGAATTTATAGGAAGGCTTGAGTGCTCTACGTTCCGAGCGCGTAATCGTTTTACGATAACGTTTGTCGGGGGGGTTACTGTTTCGTCGATAATAGGGCCCCGTGAAGTGATAATATAACGGAACGGTACTAAAATCGCGACTAAATGCCGCTCCCGATATACGGAGCACTAAGTTTCGGGATTGGCAACTAGCGGGTTGGATAGACCGTGAAATTCTGAAGAGAAAAGTTCTCAGTCATTTTCCTCTACGATGCTCCGTTGCTTAGATATAAAATGATAACTGAGACAGCCAATCCGCCGCAGCGCGATCGACGAGCGCCCGGAGTGGGGAGCGCCAAGCGTCCAGTGAGGCGTCGCGCGCCACGCCCAGAAACGCGAAGCGGCCCGTGGGATTGGCTATCGTTGATTGATGAATATCTCAGGAACGGTGCATCGTAGCGAAAAAAGGTTAAGGACTTTTCTCATCAGAATCTCAAGACCTATCCTACCTGACAAGTTTTAACTCGAGTTTCGTGGTATTTTGCGAAATATGCTCTATAAATTAAAGGCGAATCGAGGTAGCCTCGTTCGACTTGAATCGGAGCTCACCTTGCAGTTATTGCAGCACGGACCGGTGGCGCATTCCGACTCGGATCTAAGATTGCACGTTATTGGATCGCAACACGGATCCACATCCTCACAGTCTTCCATAGTGCCGCAATCACATTGCTCACCGTCGTCAATTACCCTGTTCCCGCACGATCTGAGCTTCACCTGTGTTTGCGCGTTCGAATCGCGTAGCCCACAGATGGTGTATCGAGAATGTGCGAAAATAAAATTATACGAATGGGAACGCGCTTTCGTCCATTCGCTTACGATTGAAGGACTCGTATTTATCGTTCTCGTGTTCTAACGAATGCCGATTAAATTATACCTTTCGTATACATGTATAAAGGTTATTCAGTACGGAGTTAAATCCGGCCGAGTTATTCTCACCTCGTTCGGTTTATTGAGGAGACAGATGCCGTTGGCCTGTTGCAAAGCGGTCTGGTAATCCGATATGCTGCATTCGGAGAATTTGTACGGCTGGACGTTGTCCGTACCAACGATCGACTTGGCCATGATGCAACCGTGCCAATCCCGGCAGAAACAACTCTCCCCTGAAAAGACAGTTTAGTAAATGAACGCGTAAAACCGTAAAAAAAAAAAACGACCGAAATAAAAACGTTTTTATAATACAATGGGATCGATCGGGGCGATTGTCGAAAACATCTGGTGGTCCGTGAACTCTGTCTATAAATTCTCGTCGATATTTCGTTGGTAAAGTTCAGATATTATTTGTTTCAACCCGTTTGGAAAATATTTGTTTTTCATTTCCATATTTGCAATTCGGTTAACCTATTTGTTCGCCCCCTCTTTTTTTTTTTTTTACGGACGATTTTCTCTCTGGCACTATTTTGCTTCGTTGTTTTTCAATCATTCATTTTTTTTCGATTGTTCCCCATAGCTTGTTGTTTTCTTCGCTATTCAGCCTTTTTTTCCAAATTCATATCGTACCTGTATTTACTTTTTTATAGCTTGATTCGATTCTGTATTATTTGTTTTTATGTCGTTCTCGCTATCGTTTTTACTATAACTCCAACGCTTTTTTTCTCCGTGTCTGTTTTCGACTCTATTGTTTTTCACCGAGTGAAACTTTCGGTCAACATTTAAACCCAAACAAACCCAAACTCTTAAATCTTTGAACTCGAACAAAGCCAAACAAAACCAAACCCATAAACTCGAGCAAACCCAAACGAACCCAAACTGAAGCAAATCCGAACCCAAACAAACCCAAACCCTTAAACCCAAACAAACCCAAACTTTTTTTTAATGTGTTTTTTATTTTTAGTTTATCGAACCAATCTAATTGTTTTTTTGCTTTTTTGAATTTCGATTTCACCCTTCAAAGAGAGAGAGAGAGGGGGAAATTTGGCTTTCTTTTCGAAACAGGGAAACGTGATTCGAATAGATTCGCTATTGGGTTAGAACAGTACAAGGAGAGAGTGTAGCATCAAAGAGAGGATAGATCTCTTTGAGGTTAGAGGCGTTCGATTTCCGGTCGAGAACTGAGAGCCAAAGAGCCCTCGAGGGAGCTCCGGACGTCGCACGGATATGGAGGGTCATCGTTTGTGCGGTTGAATCGAACGTACTTCCGTCGTCATGGCCCATCCCAATATTATGGCCAATCATGTGGGCCATAGTTCCAGCAAGTAAATGAGGCTCGTATGTGTTTACGTCGACGCTTACGCCTACGGAATTCTTGGTGCAAACGCTCCCCTCGGTGGCAACCCCCGACTCACCACCCTGGAATGTTTCACCCCTGCAATCCGAGAGACGACCAATCAAATTCGACGACCATTGGGATTCGATGATTTTCGTTGGGCTTCGAACATTTTACACTATTTTTTTTAGGTTAGGACTGTAATTAATTTTGTAAGAAAATTAGTCAAAAAATACAATATATAATACATTTTTTATGTATTTAAAAAATGTATTTGAAAAATGTATTTAAAAAATGTATTTGAAAAATGTATTTAAAAAATGTATTTAAAAAATGTATTTGAAAAATGTATTTAAAAAATGTATTATAAAATGTATTTTAAAAATGTATTTAAAAAATGTATTACAAAAATATATTTTAAAAATGTATTTAAAAAATGTATTACAAAAATATATTTTAAAAATGTATTTAAAAAATGTATTACAAAAATGCATCTTAAAATGTGTTTCCACAATTTACATTTAAATATTTAAATACCCCGTGCGAGTAATAAAATAATATCATAATAAAAAAAAATGTAATAAAATAATAACGGTACGAAGTAGGTGAGAACTCACGTGAGCAATTGAGTCGTGTCCGACGACACATCGAAAAGGTTTCGCTGCTTGTAATCGTTGAAATTCGTCAGCACCTTGGAAATTCCTATGCTGGCGTTGATTGTCGCTTGATTACCCCCGAGCCATGTTTCCACGTAAGTTACGGAGACCCGCGTATTGAGCGTGCGGAAATACTGTTGGATTTCGAAAATGGAACGAAATTCTCAATTTTTTTTCGACGACTTTTTTTCATTAATATATTATCATTTTTACATAAATATATAAATATTATATAATATATGTAATTATATAATATTATATATTAATTGATATATATAATTATAAATATTATATAAGATTTATATATTTATATAAATATATATATTTATGTACAAATTATTAATATTAGTATATATATATATATATATAACTTTTGTTTTATGGAAAGAACTTACCAGATCTGCTATATTAGCGACTTGGATGGCATCGTGAACAACCTGAGATCTTGAGCTGCCATTCCTTTTGTCAAACTTCGAACGAGTAACGAATATTTGTGGTCAGATCGAATCAATACTTCGTAATTTATTCTAGATTTTTGAATTTCCGTTTTTCCGACTTTTCTCTCTTTTCGCCGTATTCCAGAATTTTGAAAAACATCCCTTAAGGGGTTGCAAAGAAAAAAACAATCGTGTGTTAAGGGGATGAAAAATAAATAAATGATGAGTAAATTAAATTATTATCCCTTAAGGGATTTAAAAGTAAAGAAGAATCATCCCCCAATGGTTTTCAGAGTAAAAAAAAATATCATCCCCTAAAGGCTTCCGGAGTAAAAAAAATCATCCCCCAGAGTAAAAATAAATCATCCCCCAGAGTAAAAAAAAATCATCCCGCAGAGTAAAAAAAAATCATCCCCCAGAGTAAAAAAAAATCATCCCCCAGAGTAAAAAAAAATCATCCCCCAGAAAAAAAAATCATCCCCTCGAAAAAAATCATCCTTTAAAGAGTTGGAAATACAAAAACGTCGAAATCGACTCGGATGTGAGAGTGAAAAAGTTACTTAAAAAAAAAAGTTAAAAATAATTAATTCGGGAGGTACCATAGCTTTGTCGATGACAATGGCAGTTTCGATGTACTTGGTAGTTTCGCGCACGTCCCGCGTGTAACGATTGGCAGTGCCCTCGGGAAGACCGCGCGTATGCTTTTGGCGACGTCTCACGTTTTTTCGATTCTCCGAGCGACTCGTATTCGCGCATCCCTTGTTAGATGACGTTCGAGGCTCAAATATAATGTGAGGATGTTTCTGCTAAAATAGAGCGTACTTCATATAGCCTAACCTCCTGTTTTCCTACTCAACGAGGTTTTTTTTTAGTACGACATAAATAAATCATTAATTAATGAAATATCGATCAAACTCGAAAATAAATTTCACGAAAAAAACGTGTTTAATATCAATTTTTTTTAAAACTTGGATTTCGAATGGAAAAAGATTTTTCTTTGGACCACATTACGTTTATTCTTTTTTTTTTTATATTTCCACGTTTTGAAAAATAAAAAAATAAAAGAAAATAATTTTAAAGAAAAACAAAAAATTTCTGTTTTGTAAAAAAAAAATACTTTTTCAAAAAGAAACGATTATAGTTCCGAAATGCCCTTCGTAGTGAGTACATTTTTTTCCAACTTGGATTTTGAATATTTTTGTTAAATACAACGGGCCAATTTTTCGATTTTAATTAAATAAAACTGAAAATAAAAATATGGATAAAAAGACGTCGCCTTTTCAAAAACAAAAAATACCCTATTTTATAGAAATGGATTTTTAAAATCATTAATAAAATGTCTTTGAAAAAAAGTCATTTTCAGAAAATCATTTTTAGAAAAAAAGTCAGTTTTAGAAAATTATTTTTAGAAAAAAAAAGTCATTTTTAGAAAATCATTTTTAGAAAAAAAAAAAGAAAATCAATTCGCGTTTGCGATCGACGGAAGGACGTTTTTACTGACCGACAAATCGCCACCGAAAAAAGGCTGAATGACGAAGGTTTCGTTGCCAAGGTGTATGACACCACTGACACCGCTGCAGGTTCGAAAGGCAGCGCTCGCACCCGGATAATCCCTTACGGTACCGTGATAATAACAATGCTCGATTTCCTGAACAAACAAGTCACAGGATCGATACCAATTTCGTAACTTTACGAAAATATTTTTTCAGGCGTTATACTCAGGGCCACCCTGTATATCCTTCAATTTTTCCTTACCTGTTTTGATTCTTGGACAGCTCCGCTTTCCAAAAAGTCCCTCTGCTTTAGATTCGGCGCTAAGAGTTGCCTGCGAAAATTTACAACATCCTCATTATAATTATTGTTGTTTTTGTTGTTTTCATCATTATTATAATAATAACAATAATTGTTATCGTAATTATCATTGCAATAATTATTATTTTCATTGCTATTATTGTTGTTAACAAAATTTACATTCTATATATTATTGTTGTTTACATTGTTTGGGTTTGTGGTTGTTTTTGTTATTGTTGTAAGATCTATTATTGTTATTGTTTTTATTGTTACCATTGTTATCATCGTTTTTATTATGGTTGATGTTTTTATTTATGTCGTTGTTGCGTTTGTTGTTGTCTTTCATGAAGTGTTGTTTTTGTTGTTGTTTTTATGTTGTTTTGGTTGTTTTTATTATCATTATTATTATATTATTATTGCTGTTGTTTTTTCTTGCAGTGTTGTTTTTGTTGTTGTTTTTATATTATTCTGGTTGTTATTATTATTATTATTATTATTATTATTATTATTATTATTATTGTTATTGCTGTTGTTTTTCGTGCAGTGTTATTTTAAATAATTATTGTATTTGTTATTATGATTATGAATATAATAATTATTATAATTACTTGCAAACAACGAATTGATGGAATCCATCAATGAAATCTAATGAAAATATCACCTCGAATCGTACTCTCTCTCTCTCTCTCTCTCTCTCTCTCTCTCTCTCTGTCAATATCTCGGCTCGAATTACGTTGCGAGAGATCCCGATGAGATCTTCGAATTAAGGGATGAGGATAATTACGTTCGAGTCGCGGGCGCGCAACCTACCAAATCGTTTATTTAATTGAGAGCGAGGTTTCGGCCGTTCGGGGCGCGAGATATTAATGAGAGAACGGGTAATCGACTCGTCAGAGTCTACCAAACTCGTTGCGCGTTAATTTTATGTTTCGCGGAGCTCTTGAGATGAAAAGATACGGGCGCGGCTCGGTTGACGAAATTTAAGCGTTTCGGGCTTCCTTTTCGTCGTTCCGAATCGAAATGACTCTACTGTGACCTTGAAATGACCTTGGAGCGTCCTTTTTTAAATGACCTTGAAGCGTCCATAAAATGACCTTGGAATGTCCTTGAAATGACCTTGAAATGTCCTTGAAATGAGCTTGGAATGTCCTTGAAATGATCTTGAAATGACTTTGGAACGTTCTTGAAATGACCTTGGAACGTTCTTGAAATGACCTTGGAACGTCCTTCAAATGACCTTGGAACGTCCTTTCAAAATGACCTTGAAGCGTTCATAAAATGACCTTGGAACGTCCGTGAAATGCTCCTGAAATGACTTTGGAACGTTCTTGAAATGACCTTGGAATGTCCTTGAAATGACCTTGGAACGTTCTTGAAATGACCTTGGAATGTCCTTGAAATGACCTTGGAATGTCCTTGAAATGACCTTGGAATGTCCTTGAAATGACCTTGGAATGTCCTTGAAATGACCTTGAAATGATCTTGAAATGGATTTGGAACGTTCTTAAAATGACCTTGGAACGTTCTTGAAATGACCTTGGAACGTCCTTGAAATAATCTTGGGACGTCCTTGAAATGACCTTGGGATCTCCTTGAAATGACCTTGGAACGTCCTTGAAATAAT
>JAPYZJ010005371.1:0-10008 GCA_030522765.1 Ophioninae sp. B BG-2022a
AATTTTTCATATGAAATTCTGAACTAGAATTTTTTATATGAATTTCTGAACTGGAATTTTTCATATGAAATTCTGAACTGGAATTTTTCATATGAAATTGTGAACTGGAATTTTTCATATGAAATTGTGAACTGGAATTTTTCATATGAAATTCTGAACTGGAATTTTTCATATGAAATTCTAAACTGGAATTTTTCATATGAAATTCTGAACTGGAATTTTTCATATGAAATTCCGAACTGGAATTTTTCATATGAAATTCCGAACTGGAATTTTTCATATGAAATTCTGAACTAGAATTTTATATATGCAATTCTGAACTTGAATTATCCATATGAAATTATAAACTAGAATTTTATATATGTAATTCTGAACTTGAATTATCCATATGAAATTATAAACTGATTGATATAAGCATGTATGGGTCTCAGATGAATCCCTGAATTGTTATTAATTTTTTTACGGCAGCCAATCGAACGCGCCCGAGCCGGAGAGTCCGCATGGTGGGGGTACCGCCCCTCCAGGCACTACCCACTCCGGGACGCGTACGTGTCGCTCACCGACGTAGGCCCGCCTACGGACGCGTCTCATTGACTACCGTAAAAAATTAATAATAATTCAGGGCTTGATCTGAGACCCATACATGCTTATATCAATCGTCTTAGAATTTCACCCCCTACCCCCCATTTCAGGGATGACATTCTTAGCTGGGACACCCTGTATACAGGGTTACTGGTAACTCGACGTGTTCCTTGCAGGCCTTCATCGTAGAGTTAAAATGCAATAAATTAAGCCACTAAATGTTCGACCAATGTTCAGTAGTTTTTTAGTTACGTTAGATTTTTCATATTGATCATTTTGATATTTCACAAAAAATTGCTAAAATTGAGGCAAAGGGGTATGTACGGAAAAATGTGGAAAAATCGATGGTCAAACTTTGAAATTCTGCCAAAAATCGAAAAATCATCGGATTTTTATAATTAAAAAAGGATTTTGAAGAGAAAATCATAACGAAGAGATTGAGCACAGAGGGAAGTGCCAAATTTTGAAGGAAAAAAAGTTATCGATGATTGAGTGAAAAAACTTTTTTGCCCTAAAATCTAAAAAAATTTTGCATTTTTAATATTTTTTTAAATGATCTGTTTTGATGTAATTTGATCCCCTGAGCACGAATCTACCATTAATTTTCCTCAAAACCCAAAATTTCCATGGAAAAATCGCAAAAAACTGCTAAAAACGCGATTTTTTTTGCTGTGTGCAGTGCTTTCGACGAAAATTCGATGATATTCGTAATCAGCTGAAAATATTCGATTGGACAGACCCTCAAAACTATCTTATATGAACTAATTTTTTTCTGCTGATACAAATGACCTCTAGAACGACCTCTCAGAAGGAGTAGGTCGAATCACCGGTCACCCTGTATATAAATATCGTAAACTAATTCATCAATGCACCACTACTATATTTCATTCACTACAATAATATATACGCGTCATATGTGACTCCCAATTCATGGAAAAGCTTCAGAGGTTCTTCGCGTCGTTTTTAGGAATGCAACGCGTCTTTAGGGAGCCTCCGCGTCCCAGCTGTGGCCATCTTGCCAACTAAAGATTTAATGGCGGCCTCGTTAATTTTTTAACGGCCGGGAAGTTTCAACGCTCGGGCAAACGTATTGTTGGAATATGAAGCCTCGAGTGCACGGAATCTAACTTCACAATGCTCCTGGGAAATTAAATATCGATTTACTAAAATATCGATTCATTAAAATATCGATTTACTGAAATATCGATTTATTAAAATATCGATTTACGGAAATATCGATTTATTAAAATATCGATTTTCTGACATATCGATTTACTGAAATATCGATTTATTAAAATATCGATTTTCTGACATATCGATTTATTTAAATATCGATTTTCTGACATATCGATTTATTTAAATATCGATTTTCTGACATATCGATTTATTTAGATATCGATTTACTAAAATATCGATTTTCTGACATATCGATTTATTTAGATATCGATTTACTAAAATATCGATTCACGAAAATATCGATTTATTTAAATATCGATTTTCTGACATATCGATTTATTTAGATATCGATTTACTAAAATATCGATTTACTAAAATATCGATTCACGAAAATATCGATTTATTTAGATATCGATTTATTAAAATATCGATTTACTAAAATATCGATTAAATATCTCGATTACACGTCTCTTGATTTCCTATTCTCTGAATCGTCATGGAATTCGTTGTTTCCGATTTCTTTTCATCCTTGCTCCGCCCCAGTTAACCGGAAGTTGTAAATCGTGATCCGTCTCCGGAAAGCTGAAGCTTTTCGGGACGAAAAAGGGAAAAGACAAAAACGAGAGGAAAGCGTTGATATATATAAATATATATGGTATACATATATATTCTTTTGTTTATATACATATATAAATGTTTTTTGAGGTTAGAACGGGCGAAGGGGTTACGAAGCCCGGGTGGACAATGCAGGCGTGTCGTATCAAATTGTTTACAGGAGAAAGTATTCTTTACGACCTCTTGGATGAGAGACATCTGTCCTCCGAGAGATAGTTCAACGGTCTTGTATTTGGATCTGACTAAAGTCGACGTGATATCTAGCGTAATGTAGTCATTTGTCACTTCAGCCATTTTCTTTTATTATTTAGCCCGTGCTATAAAAAAGTAACGAAAACCGATTTTTTTTTTGAAAAATCTTAATTTGACGTGGTTTCCTTTATTATCTTCAGTCGATAACCCTCCGACGTTTGTCGATTTCTGAAATGCATTAAATACGGGATAAATCTGAATTACCATCGTCCAGTAAGGATAAGCCTCGGTTGCTTCCTTATCGACACATGGTAATTGACGGAGTTGGTTCGTGGTGTCTCCGCACGTGACGTTTCGTGACGTCACTTAACCGCTGAAAATCCAGTTTATCAAATCGCAGCAGCGAAAGTGCTAGCAACTGACCTATTTTATCGACCGTTCCCGGTCCTACCTTACCGACCATGGATGTGTCGGTAAGGTAGATAATAAACGGAATAAAAATAAAAACTGTCATCCCAATGGAGATAAAAAGCGTTTCCTTTTTCTAATCTCATTTTGCCTTACCGATCGAACATGGATGACTACACGATAGCCTCGAATGAGTTACGAAGTGTTACCGACCGAATTCTACCCCGTAGTACTACGAACGAAACAGTGGTGGCGACATCTTTTGATAGACCATCCGGTAATTTCACAGCAGTCGATAAGGCAGCTAGCGTTTTTATCGTCAGAGGATTAGAAACAGGATAGTTGTTGAAAATGGATATTCTGGAATTCGGAAGGTGGCGCCACCATCAGTAATTCAAGCAAAGAACAATTCCCGCCATTTGGCAGAGTTTTCGTATCAATTTGAAAAAATTAATTAATATTTAATGTACTTATAATATAAATGTAAATATTACATTATGTTTATCATTACCTTATCCTCAAAATAATCACATACCACACCGAATAAAATACTGAAGTATTTGTGTAATTATAAATTATATTAAATAATACTATAATTAATAATTACTATACAATATCGGATAATTATTATTTCCAAAAATGAAAAAAGACAAAAACATGAGAGCTTGGAGGAGATGTACGTTTTTTTTTTTCAGACAATAATTATACTGTGAAAAATAATGCTATGAAATATTTATACACTGATGTATTAATGTTAATAACATTACTCGAATAAATTTATTTTCTATTGAAATATTATATTTAATTATTAATAAAATATTAATTTCAATTGTATTTATAAAATAATCGTCCAATCATAATCATAATAATAACAATCTGATTTAATTATCTAATAATAACAATATTCAACTTAATTATTAATAAAATGTTAATTTACAATTGTTACTGTAAAATATTCGTCTAATAATAACAACAATACTAATAATAACAAAAATAATACCTCCATATTTCGAAAGATTTTTTTCGATCGATTGATAATTATGATTCGAGACGTCCAGAGATCTCAACGATGCCGGAAGTGCATCATCCTCGATGATCTCGCGTGTGCTCCACCGCGGCGCTTTAAAGCGCCGCTCTCTCGCGCGCGCACGAAATCCTTAAACGCTTTATCCCAGACTAAATAAAAACATTGTTCAAACGTTGCCTTATCCCGGACCTGCACCGCGGATTTCGTATATTTTCTGAATCAATATTGGCCTCTTGCCTCGACCCGCGCCTGTTGGGGCTCTCTGGGACGACCTTGATTTCGGTTATGTACTATATATATATATATTTACATAAATCCATATATATATATTTTTTTATTTTGTTAATTAATTAATTAATTTATTTATATTTATATTTATATATATATATGTACATATTTACCGGGTATAGAAAAATTATATGATCACGATCGACGGAGATTTTTGGTTTTTGGTTTTTGTTTATTCTAATATTTGTTTATTCTTGATATAATAATCAGTAATTGTTGAACTCAATAATCATAATTATTGAACATTATTATTCAGTATTATTGGTTACAGCATAATTATTAATAATTGATAGTTACAACATAAAGATTAATTATTAGTAATTATATAATAATAACCAATAATTATTCAATTCAACAATCATAATTATTAAACAATACAACAATAATTATTCAATTCAAAATTCATAATTATCAAACAATTCAACAATAATTATTGAATTCATTAATCATAATTACGAAATAATTCAACAATATTCATTCAATTCAATATTCATAATTATTAAACAATTCAACAATAATTATTTAATTCAATAATCATAATTACTAAAAAATTCAACAATAATTATTCAACAATCCATTAATAATAAATTTACTAATAATCAATATATTTTTCGGAACGATACGTAATTACATAAATTATGACAAATAAAATCTGCAATTATTATTTTTCAATGGGAAACGCAAAATTATTAAACAAAATTCGACCCACTTTTATTTCGAGGATATAACTAACGCCTCCTTCGTGTTTCATCGTAAATAGACTCGTTCAATCGAAATACGTTTGACTCTTGAGCTTGACCATACGAATGACGAAAAAAAAAATTTAAGCGAACGAAAAATACGATCTCGTGAAAATCTCGCGTTTGACGTTCCTTCTTCATCGTGAGAGAGAAAAAATCGTTTGGTGACTCGTAGTCTGTGATGAGGCCTCGTTTAGGCCTTTTTTCGATTTTTCGAGTGTGGCGACCGAACTCTTCAAGACGCCTCACGCGACAGTAAAATACACTCAAAATTGGCCTATTCTTTCGTCAAAACTCGAAACTCGTGCGAGTGGCGTTTTAAGTGATCCTCTAGGGTTTCTATATTTTTCGTATTCACTTTTTCTTTTTTTTTCTTTCTTTTTTTCTCTGCACGCAAAGATCGCAATAATTCAACCATTTTATTACTCACACTCGAATTGGATCGTTGAAGAAACACGTCTCGATTTTTTTCGATAACCTATACTTGGCCATTAAAGGGTCACTCATTTTTCGAAAAATTTTTTACAAGCTTCACAAAACAGATTAAAATGTTTATTAACAGTTATGCAAATCAGTAGAGTATAACGATATTATAAACATTTAAAAAAGGGTTTTGTTGAGAGATTTGTATTTTTTGGAAATTTTGGAAATTTTTGTTAAAAGAAATTTACTCAGTCTATAAATTGGATAAATTGAAAAATAAATAAATAAATATGAACTGGTAAAAAAATTTTCGAAAAATCGTAAAATAGTTATTTTTTCAATCATTTGAATAAAAATCAAAATATTAATAAAAAACTAAGATCTGTTAATAAAATGTTCGAAAAATCGTCGAATAATGAATGACTCATTGATTATTGGTCTCAAAATATAAATTGAATAAAAAAATTAAACAAAAAATAAATAAAAAAGTATTAAAAAAATAAAAATTGTAAAATAGTCAGATAATTAATAATTCTCTGATAATAAGTCTCAATCAGTAAATCGGATACAAATGTCAGATAACCCTGGGAATTCCATGTCCCCAAAAACCCCCGCGTCCGGATTAAATCCAGAGTTACTCCGAATTGGTTCTTTGAAAGAGTTAAGGGTGAGGAAGGTCCCTTCGCGTGTTTCCGGGCCATGAGTACGAATAATCGAAATTCAGATAAAACGGTATATATAGAAATAATGAATTATCGATGAAATAATAAATATCAATAATATTAATAAATTATTGATATAATTTATTAATAAATTAATATTATATCATTCAATATTATAATTATTGAATTGAATGGTTGGATGAATCGAATGAATTGAATGAATTGAATGATTGAATTAATTGAATGAATTTAATGAATTGAATGAATTGAATGATTCAATAAATTTAATTAATTGAAGGATTGAATGAATTTAATGAATTGGATGATTGAATGAATTTAATGAATTGAATTATTGAATGAATTTATTGATTGAATGAATTAAATGAATTGAATGATTGAATTAATTGAATGAATTGAACGATTGAATGAATTTAATTAATTGAACGATTGAATGAATTTAATTAATTGAATGATTGCATGAATTTAATTAATTGAATAATTGAATGAATTTAATTAATTGAATGATTGAATGAATTTGATGAATTGAATGATTATATTATTGAATTATAACATTCAATAATATAATTATTATCGAATGTTTATAATAATACACATAATTTTTTTTAATAATAGAAATATTTGGAATTTTTTAATATTGATGATGGATAGTTTTATTTAAATAAAAACATTATTCCCACCCAGTATATTTCAATTTACTCTCATTATCGCCAAATTATTCACTCTCCCCGCCAACCCTCTACTTTTTTTCTTTTTTTTTTCTCCATTATTGGTTCTTATCTCATGGAAAGGTATAGTGGTCGAGCTGGTGGCGCTATACATCCATGGCACTGTCAAAAGGGATAATAATTCGTTGGATAATCCTTCCACCAGCAAAACGTCCTTTTTCCTTGCTGGCCGGAAGGGAGGGGGTGCTTTTGGCTTCCGCTTCGTCGGACAATATCTTAATAATAATCATTTTGATTTTTGCGGTTGAAATTCCAAAGATTTTGCCAATAATGAATATATCCGGGTCGTTTGGGGTAACTCACGTTTCCGAACGTGCGATTTCTTACGAATCGTGTTCTTCGGGATCCCCTTAAGGTTCTTCGACCTCCTCGTCCCGGATGGAAAAACTTGGCTGGCCAACTCGATTTTATAAGTCTTTCCAGATGCTTGCTAGCTAGGCAATACGTTATTGTAACATTCGTACCAGTTGGAACGGTCCCAGGTAAACCTCGATCCTACTCGTTGTTCCCCTTTAACTAGTCCTACGAGTGCTTAATACGATGCAAGATTTGACGAGAGCTCGACGAAATCCTCCCTTACAGCCTCACCTCGTACCCTTAAGCTGAAACAAATGTTTTGGAACCGATCTTCGACGTCAGTTCCATCCTCGACGAACGAAGCAACGATACTGTTTCCTGATTAAGCTTTTCGTATGTGTTTTTCAAAAATTTGGCTTTGGAAGGAATTTTCATAAAATCATCATGAATTATCGAACAATATGTGAAGATTGTGTTAAATGTTAATAGATATTTAGGTTTTTTTTTATGTTTGTTTTTTTTTTATAGTTTATATTTTTGTTTAGGTTTTTTTTTAAATATATTTTTTTGTTCGTTTGGGTTTGTTTGTAAGATAAACAAACCCGAACGAATTCGTATTTCGAATTTGTAGTCTGCGAATTTTTATTGTATATTTTTTTATTCGTTTGGGTTTGTTCGTAACACAAACAAATGAATTCGTATTTCGAATTTATATCCTTCGAATTTTTATTCTATATTTTTTTATTCGTTTGGGTTTGTTCGTAATCGAAACAAACGAATTCGTATTTCGAATTTATATTCTTCGAATTTTTATTCTATATTTTTATATTCGTTTGGGTTTGTTCGTAAACCAAACAAACGAATTCGTATTTCGAATTTATATTCTGCGAATTTTTATTTTATATTTTTATAGTCGTTTGGGTTTGTTCGTAACCCAAACAAACGAATTCGTATTTCGAATTTATATTCTTCGAATTTTTATTCTATATTTTTATAATTGTTTGGGTTTGTTTGTAACCCAAACAAACACAAAAGTAAAAATATAGAATATTAAAAAAAACATAAATATAAAAATATACAATATAAAGAAATATAACCTGCCATAACCTAACCATAACATAATAGCATAATCTGCTTCATAATATTTTATACAAGTTATATTTAATATAATAAATACACGATTTTTTCGATTTATTATTTATTTGATTAGTTTTATATTTATCGAATACAAACAGATAATGAATTATCGATCAACTTGTAAATATCAATGGGTCGTTAAATTGTAATAGATACCTTTATGTTTTTAAAAATATTTTATATTTTTATGTTCATGTTTTTTTATATTCGATATTTTTATATTTGTTTTTTTTATGTTTACATTTATGTTATATATTTTATAGAAATTATTTTCATGATAATTAATACACAATTTTTTAGAACTATTCTCTATTTGATAAATTTTTGTATTTATCAGATACACAAAAATGATAAAAACTATTTAAAAAGTTGATAAGTAGACAAATATTAATATTTTTTTATTTACATATATATTTTTTTATATGTTTGAAATTCAGATAAAACGGTAGAATAGAAATAATTAATTATCGATGAATTTGTAAATATCAATAATTTATTAATAAATTATTATGTTTATGGTGATACTCATAATTTATTTTTGATAATTGGAATATTTGGAATTTTTTTATATTTATGATGGATAGTTTTATTTAAAAAAAAACATTATCCCCGTCCAGTGTATTTATAAATATTTACTCCCATTATCGCCAAATTATTCATTCTCTGCGCCTACCCGCCACTTTTTTCTTCTTTTCTCCAGTATTGGCCTCCAGCCTTTTTCACAGGTGCTAAAGCGTTCCATTCTCTCTTTTTTTACAACTTCCGATCTGATAAACAATTTCTCACTTGTTTTTCGTTGCATATTCGATAAAATAGAAATTTGACGAAAAATCGTGAATTTTTTTATAAGTAAAAGTTAACAATGATTCGTCGGGTCGTTAGTGCTCTCTGGCCATCTATTCTGGCATAACCCAAACAAATCCAAACAAATTCCAACTTCTGCGACTGCAATTGACTCTTACAATTTTTGATAAATTTACATCGAAATGGAACGATACAAAAAAATATTAAAAATCCATGATTTTTCTTGGATTTTTGGGAAAAATAAGTTTTTTCACTAAATCATCGATCACTTTTTTTCTTTTAGGTTTTAGCACTCCACTGTGTGCTCAATCTCTTCGTTATGATTTTCTCTTCAAAATGCAAGTTGAATTATCAAGTTCCGATAATTTTTCGATTTTTGGCAGAATTTCAAAGTTGGACCATCGATTTTCTCACATTTTTCTATACATACCCCTTTGCCTCTTTTTTTTGCGATTTTTTAAATGTTAAACAAACCCAAATCAAACAAATCCAAACGAAACCAAAAAAATCCAATTTTTGCAACTGAAACTAAACCTTCAACTTTTCTCCAATCACCAAAATCGTTTCCCAGTAAACTGCTCGTTACCTAGCGTATCACAGGTCACAGGGAAACCTGGCAAAACCCATGCCAGAATAGATGGACCCCCAATTCCAATTCTTTCGATTCTCCGTAAGCCGGACTCGTTTCGATTGGAGTCTCAGCATAGTTACAGCATAATCTCAGAAAATATCAGACTTCCGGTGACCGGTCCATCCGGCTGAACGGTCACCGCTCCGACTATTGGCCATCCGCAAAATTCCTCAACATTACCAAACTCGCGTACAGGATTTTTTACACACATCCACATCCACATCCACATCCCCATCCAACTTCTGTTTACCCTTCAGGAACGGTCACCGCTCCGACTATT
>JAPYZJ010005371.1:10026-22069 GCA_030522765.1 Ophioninae sp. B BG-2022a
AGGAACGGTCACCGCTCCGACTATTGTCCATCCGCAAAATAACTCAATATTACGAAACTCGCGTACAGGATTTTTTACACACATCCACATCCACATCCAATCCCCATCAAACTCATTTCTTTTTTCACCCTTCCGGAGGAGGAAGCGGAAATCGAGTCCCATCTCACGCCCGAGGGAAAAAAACATTCATGTATGCGGACGCATATAGCGTATCGTCATCGAAGCAAGTTATTCGGTAAGAAAGAAGTCGAGAGAGGACCTCCGGTAAAGAGACCAGCAGTGAGATGGTGGCGTCGCATGAGGGGGGGAGGGGAGGAGGGGGGGGGGGGGGGGGGGGGGGGGGGAGGGGGGGGGGGGGCGGGGCAGGGGGGGGGTGGGGACGGGAGCCCCCCCCTCCTCTCCTTTTTCTTCGCACCCTCTTCACCCCCCCCCCCCTCTGGGGTCTCTCTTCGGGACCGAGATCTCTATGGAGATAATCCGTGATGCACACACTTTTGAGGAATGGCTGTATCTCGTACGTCCTCGTCAGCCGAGATTTCGTTTTCGTGGCCAACTTACTATTTTTCGTTGATTCTCGTGAAACGGTCCCCGGGGCAAGCGTATCAAAGAGCCGCTAACGGATAGATGTAAACTCCCGTTTAGCGAGAAACCGTTTTCCTCGCTAATTTTAATTGCCACGTGATTTATATACATACGTTGGATGGTGGATGTATATGGGTATATGTGGATGTATATATGTACAGGGTGGGAAAAAGTATGGGGCCACACGAAAATTTGGCTTCGGGAAACCCAAACAAACCCAAACAAATTCTAGAAAACTCAAAAGATATTCAAGCTCAAGGCTCAGGTAGTTTTCAAGGCATCCAATGGCGACATTCGTGTTGACCTTGAACGCCATATTCAAGGTCGTTTCAAGTTCAACTCGGTTCGATTTCAAACAAACCCAAACAAACCCGAAAAAAATGCAACCTCAAGTCTCAGGTAGTTTTCAAGGCATCCGATGGCGATATTCGTCGCGACCTTGAACCCCATATTCAAGGTCGTTTCAAGTTCAACTCGGTTCCATTTCAAACAAACCCAAACAAACCCGAAAAAATGCAAGCTCAAGTCTCGGGTAGTTTTCAAGGCATCCAGTGGCGACATTCGTGTTGACCTTGACTGCCTTGAACCTCTTATTCAAGGTCGTTTCAAGTTCAACTTCGTTTGTTTTCAAACAAACCCAAACAAACCCGAAAGATATTCAAGCTCAAATCTCAGGTAGTTTTCAAGGCATCCAATGACGACATTCGTGTTGACCCTGAACCTCATATTCAAGGTCGTTTTCAAGTTCAACTTGGTTTCAACTCAAACAAACCCATATATATATGCATCTCTGAGTTTGTTTGGGTTTGTAAGGATATACACAGGGTATATGAAAACTTACTTTTTCCACATCTTGTATATATTCATACAAACCTAAACAAACCCAAACAAACAAATCCGTATATATATGTTTATAAAAATACATATATATGTAAATATATGCATCTGGGTGTTTGTTTGGGTTTGTTTGGGTTTGTAAGGATATATACAGGGTATGAAAACTTACTTTTTCCACATCTGTATATATTCAAACAAACCCAAACTAACCCAAACGAACCCGTATATAAATGTATAATTTATAAATAAATATTATAAATATTTAGAAATAAATGTTATAAATATTTATAAATAAATATAATGAATATTTATAAATAAATATAATGAATAATTATAAATAAATATTATGAATATTCATAAATAAATATTATAAATATTTAGAAATAAATGTTATAAATATTTATAAATAAATATTATGAATATTTAGAAATAAATATTATAAATATTTATAAATAAATATATATTTATAAATAAATGTATAATATGTATATAAAAATACATATATATGTACATATATGCATCTGCGAGTATGTTTGGGTTTGTTTGGGTTGTATGTATATATATTTGCATCTGTGGGTGCATTATACGTCTATAAAACGCTAATGATGATCGGATCAGTCATTAATTTGAACCGTGGTGGGTTAACGAGAACCGAGAAAAGGGGGTGGCGAGCCACGTGCCTCTGCATCATACGAGGATCGAAAAAGTACAAACGCTCACACACGCAAACCCATACACGGAGAAACAGGCAAAGAAATAGTCGTTGGTTGTTCGGTGGACGTCGATGCTCGCCGCCTACTTGCTGCTAATACAAACAAAAAAGTATACGATAGGATAGACGTGCGGACATAAACGTCAGGGGCGTCTGCAATATTCAGTTTGATTTGATGCCACGGTTCGTCACCCCCGGGAGCTGTTTTCACACAAAACAAAGAAAACCCTCTCACTTTCTTTTTTTCATCCCTCGCTGTCTTTCTCTTTCTCTTTTGCTGTCTCTCTCTCTCTCTCTCTCTCTTTGTCTCTCTTTGGGTTTATATTGCGTTTTTTGTATCTTTTGTTTGGGTCTGTTTGGGTTTAGATTGCGTTTTTTGTATTTTTTGTTTGGCTTTGTTTATTTAGTTATTTTTTTGCCAAGACTTTTTTGGGTTTGTTTGGGTTTATACTGCGTTTTTTCGTATTTTTTGTTTGGGTTTGTTACTATTTTGTAAACACTTTTTTGGGTTTGTTTCGGTTTATATTGCGCTTTTTTTATTTTTTGTTTGGGTTTGTTTATTTAGTTATTATTTTGTAAAGACTTTTTTGGGTTTGTTTGGGTTTATATTGCGTTTTTTGTATTTTTTGTTTGGGTTTGTTTATTTAGTTATTATTTTGTGAACCTTTTTTTTTTTTGGTTTTTGGGGAAAAAAGTTTTTTCAATGATTCGTCGGGTCGTCATTGCTCTCCGGCCATCTATTCTGGCATAACCCAAACAAACCCGAACAAATTCCAAATTTTGCGGTGCCGATTGACTCTTCTAATTTTGGATAAAATGACATCGAAATGGAACAATAAAAAAAAATATTTAAAATCTAATATTTTTTTGGATTTTTGGGAAAAATAAGTTTTTTCACTTAATCATCGATAACTTTTTTTCTTTTAGGATTTAGAACTCTACTGTGTGCTCAATCTCTTCGTTATGATTTTCTCTTCAAAATGCTTTTTTAATCATTGAAATCCGATGATTTTTCGATTTTTGGCAGAATTGCAAAGTTGGACCATCGATTTTTCCACTTTTTTCCATACATACCCCTTTGCCTCTATTTTAGCGATTTTTCAAGTGAACTTTCCGAGAAAACTATCAGAGATATCGATACGAATCCAACGCCATTATTCAAGTCAGTCAAAAACCTTTTCCAAACACCCCAAATGAATCTCCATACCATAAAAGAAGCTCACTCTACGACCTTTTGAAATCTCTTAATTTCCGAGATTCCGGAAAAGTGGCCTTAGAAGTCTCGAATATCTTTTTCCTTCTTAAAATTCTTAAAAATATCTATTAAATCGTAAATTTTCTGCTGATTACGAATATGCCCGAGTTTTTCTCAAAAGTACAAAATTAGCCTAAGAAAATACAAAAAAACAATTCTAGAATACTTTTTTGACCCTTTTCCCTAAAAAAGGAGAATTCAAAGCGAAATAAATGGTAGATTTGTCTTCAAGGTTTAAAAATACATAAACGTGGACCTCCCCTATGACACTTGTTCCAGAATACGGAATCAATTGATTATTCGAGTTAGGTCATACTCGATCTTTTTTCCAGGAGGTTCGATCTTTTTACCCACCCCTCCTCCCCCTCTTAGCTACCACATCAAGCTTTATCTATATTCAATTGAATAATTGAATAATTGAATAATTGAATAATTGAATAATTGAATAATTGAATAATTGAATAATTGAATAATTGAAGAATTGAAGAATTGAATAATTGACGAATTGACGAATTGACGAATTGACGAATTGACGAATTGACGAATTGACGAATTGACGAATTGACGAATTGAAGAATTGAATAATTGAATAATTGAGGAATTGAAGAATTGAAGAATTGAAGAATTGACGAATTGAAGAATTAAATAATTGAAGCATTGAAGAATTGAAGAATTGAAGAATTGAAGAATTGAAGAATTGAAGAATTGAAGAATTGACGAATTGAAGAATTGAAGAATTGACGAATTGAAGAATTGAATAATTGAATTTAACATTTCCTATAAAAAGTTGATTGATTTTCTGACATTTCTATTTGACAATTAATTGACACTTGATTTCCGTTAAAAAATTAATTGATTTTCTGAGACTCCCACTTGAGAATTCATTGAGACTTAATTTCCGTTGAAAAAATTAATTGGAGGCAAATATTTCAATTTGACAATTAATTGAAACTGTCCCAACCAAAAAGGTTCAGATATAGCTACTGGCTGAAAAATTCATTTTCGGTAGACAGCGTGGCGACCCAAAAGGGATCACGCGGCAGCAAAAGGAAGAAAAAAAGTGTCTTCCCCTCCCCTCGGCCTCCCCAGGCCCTCCTGTTTCTTTCGCTGATTCATATGGTTCCTCGTTGAGCCCAAAGCGATCCAGGATGCCCAAAAGTGTATGGGAACGAGCGCGGATCGTCCTCGGTGGTGGGGTGGCACGGAGGGTTTTAGCCGGCAATACGGAAGTAGCCCCTGTTGCTTAAAAAAACACGTACCCGCTAAATATCGTTATAAGGGCGAGCTGGGCGCCCGGGCTGAGAAAACAACGCGGAGGAACGCCCGTTTTCTTCGCCCTGTCGAATGTCCTTCATCGTTTTTGGTCGAATCGCCCTTCGGTGCGTTCTTATTCATTGCACTATACAGGGTGGACCTTTCGACCCGACCACTGGGAAATTTCTCATTTCGAATGAAATTTTGAATAGTTGAATAATCGAATAATTGAATATTTGTATAATTGAAAATTTGAATATTTGAATAATTGAATAATCGAATAATTGAATATTTGAATAATTGAATATTTGAATAATTGAATATTTGAATATTTGAATATTTGAATAATTGAATATTTGAATAATTGAATAATTGAATATTTGAATAATTGAATATTTGAATATTTGAATAATTGAATAATTGAATATTTGAATAATTGAATATTTGAATAATTGAATAATTGAATATTTGAATAATTGAATATTTGAATAATTGAATAATTGAATTTAACATTTTCATAAAAAAACTTAATTGATTTTCTGACATTTCTATTTGACAATGAATTGGGACTTGATTTCCATGAAAAAATTAATTGGAGGCAATATTTATAGTTGACAATTAATTGAAACTCAATTTCCATTCGAAAAATAATTGAAGCTTAAATTTGTTCTTCTGAATGAACTTATGAATAATTGAATAATTGAAATTAATATTTGCAATAAAAGATTAATTGATTTTCTGAAATTTCTATTTAACAATTAATTGAGACTTAGTTTCCCTTAAAAAATTTTATTGGAGGCTACCATTTGTATTTATAAAATTAATTGAAACTTAATTTCAAATAAAAATGGAAGTTAAAGGTTTTTTCATCTTAAAATAAAATACAACAGTTCAATTAAAAAAAAACTAAAATTATACAAACCCACAAAATTATGCAATAAACCCAAACCAACAAATTCCCATTATAAAAAAAAGTACAATTATACAAAAAAAAATACTATTATGCTATAAACCCAAACAAACCCAAACTAATTCTAAAAAAGGTACGATTAAAAATTGTAAAAAAATTCTAAAAAAGGTACAAAGTAAAAATTCCTAAAAAAAGGTACAATTATACAACAAATAATACTATTATGCAAAAAAATGCAATTTTTCGACATTCAAAGATTTCTTTATTGAGAATTGGCCATTTCGGACACTTTGGTGTACACGTCCAATCAAAAATCGTATTTTTTCAAAAAAAGAAAAACAAAAAACGTAGGTGAAGAAAAAATCGAGAAAAAATTGAGAAAAAATTGAGAAAAAATGGAGATGTTTAGTTGAGGGTGATTTCCTGGTCACTGGGACGTTCGGTCCAGACAGCGTGGCGGGAAAGAGGAAACCCTCTTGCCCGGTGACCCTCGAAGATAATTCTTTGGCCCCGTGGTGAACTCACGATGAGAGAGAAAGTCGGAAAAGCCCCTGGAACGTGATCACGGACGGGCGAGTGTGTCCTGTTTTTTGGTCTCCCTTCTTCAGGACGTTCTCACATATAAGCGCGCATAACGCCCTCCTGTCAAAAGCTCTCTCGCCTAATTAACGGCCTGACGAAAGCCGAAGAGCAATTAACGCCGATTCCTTTCCTAGGGACTTCTGGTGACGAAATTTCGTCCCCTTTTTTTTCGTCTCTTTCTAGTCCTCCTTCGTCTCTTCATCCTCGTTTGCCCATGATAAAACACGAGGTTTGTTCAAAAATTAAGGTGACTTCAAATTTTCCGGTTTTTACTCGATTTAAAATTTTTAATTTTTTAAATTTTTTACATTTTTTACATTTTTTTAATTTTTAAAATTTTTAAAATTTTTAAAATTTTTTTAATTTTTTTAATTTAAAAAATTTTTTTAATTTTTTTAATTTTTATTTTTTTTCGTTGAGGACACGTATCTTTAAGATTTGTTGACGTTGTCAAACAATTTTTTGCGGTTTGGTGCTGATTTTGTTTGGGTTTCCCTCGAATTATTCATTGTAACCCAAACAAACCCAGACATACGAAGTTGCACGATAAATGCGATGCAGAGACTTTAGAGGAAGTAATTTTCGAGAGTGATAAAAAATCACCTTTTTTAGTGGAATAAAACTTACTTCGCTTGGAAGGGGAAACGTCCTGGGTATTGGAGAAGATACTTAGAAGGTATTGGAGAAGATTATATTAGACATAAAAATGGATACATAATATTATACATAAAACGACAAACCGAAACAAACCCAAACCCTTCATACGAAAATCCACCCATAAAATTACATTCCCTCCCACACGAACCCAAACAGACCCAAACAAACCTAAACAAACGCAAACCCTTCATACGAAAATCCACTTAAAATCTACAAAATCCAAATAAACCCAAACAGACCCAAACAAACCCAAACCCTTCATACGAAAATCCACCCATAAAATTACATTCCCCTCCACATAAACCCAAACAAACCCAAACAAACCCTTCATACGAAAATCCACCCATAAAATTACAATCCCCTCCACACAAACCCACACAAACCCAAACAAACCCAAACACCTCCACAGCTCAAAATTTGCAAAAAATTCATTCATCAACTCACACTCAACCCCATACAAGCCCATGTACGTCATCAACACACCAGCGATTATATATCGAATGCCACTGAATTACGAGAACGAAAGTCATTCGGTCATATTTATATAGCGTTTGCTTTTCTTCGGCTCTCGCGCACATTCGCCTTACCATGCAATTTGCACACACACACACACACAAATTCACACAGAAACACACACACACGTGATAAACCCAAACATACCCCACGAGCACTCGTGTTTCTACGTATATTTGCATTCAATAGCTAGGAGGGTGATCAAGAGACGTTATACGGAGAGTGGACGTTCAGTGGGCGTAGACATTCGTGTATTTATTCGTGTTGCAGCCCCGAGTTCGAAGCCAACGATAAATGCTTCGGGGACGAAAGACTGGGTTGGGGGAGGGGGAGGGGGAGGGGAGGCTCGTTAGAGTACCTGTGCGAGATACAGAAGTGTATTGCGTGAGAGGTGTGCTCGTTTTATCGTGTCTCCCTGTGTGTGTGTTTGTGTGTGTGTGTGTGTGTGTGTGTGGGGAGCTACGAGACAACTGACAGCAACATGGCTACCGGTCGACGTTCCACCATCGTCATCATCAGCGTGTCGTCATCGTACAGTTAGAATGCTCTTGGATTGAGACATGTGTATATATATATATATATATATATATATGTGTGTGTGTGTGTACTTAGTGTACTTGGATTATTATTCAAAAAAATTCTTTTCAATGTAAGACAGGAAATTAGGAAAATTTTTATGTATCTGATATATGTAGAGAGAGAGAGAGAGATCAATATAGATTTTCCTAATTTTCTGTTTTACATTGTAAAAGTATTTTTTTTGTGTAATTAATAATGTAAGCACACCGAGCACTTAATTTTTAACTACGTAGTCGTGAAATTGAGTTGACTTTTTATTCGTCTTGAAATTTAGTGACTTTTTATACTTCTCAAAAATACAGTGACTTTTTATTCTTCTCGAAACTTAGTGACTTCTTATTCTCCTCGAAATTTAGTGACTTTTGATTATTCTCGAAACTTAGTGACTTTTGATTATTCTCGAAATTTAGTGACTTTTTATTCTTCTCAGAAAGTATTTGTTTATTTATCAATATCTATTTTGTAACCGTCAAAGTACGGTTAGTGGCTTTTTGTTTTTCTTGAAACTTAGTTACTTTTTTATTCTCCTCAAAATTTAGTGACTTTTTGTTTTTCTTGAAACCTAGTGACTTCTTATTCTCCTCAAAATTTAGTGACTTTTTGTTTTTTTCAAAATTCAGTGACTTTTTATTTTTTTCAAAATTGAGTGACTTTTTATTCTTCTCGAAACTTAGTGACTTCTTATTGTCCCCAAAATTTAGTGACTTTTGATTTTTCTTAAAATTCAGTGACTTTTTATTCTTCTCGAAACTTGGTGACTTTTTTTTCTCCTCGGAACTTAGTGACTTTTTTTTCTCCTCGGAACGTAGCAATTTTGTATCCTTCTCAAAGCGTATTTATTTATTCATCAATATCTATATTTTTAACCGCCAAAGTACGGTTACAAATACGTCATATTCGATACACTTGTGCACCAGCGCTCCTTCGAATCCTCGAAGCACTTCTGGATACCCGCGAAATTTGAAAAGTCACGGTCACAACCATAAAATTAATAGTTGGGAAATTCCTTTGGATATATGGCTTGACCCATAATCGTCCACACCCAAGTGAGAAAAGTCACTCCTGAATACACCGTGATTAATTCGATGACTGGGACATTCACCTTGTGCGCATTCATCGCTGGGCGCGCACAACGACTACTTGTCCGTGTATCGAATCCTAAATAAATATGTGCGATAGTTCTTGCTCGAGGGTCAAGATATCTTACGCGTTCGTATGTGTGATTATTTTTATGTATTAAATTAATTTAAATGTTTTTTTTTCATATTAATTAATTAGTACCTATTATATATATATATATATAAAATAATATGATAACAAATGTATAAATATAAAATTAATTTTTTAACTTAAATTAATTAAATTAAATTAAATTGATAAATTTATTTATGAAATTCATAAATAAAATTTAATTAAATTAATTAAATTAAAAAAATTAAATTTATATTTAGACATTTATTATAATATTATTTGTTATGTATTTATGAAATTTAAGTTCATAATATGAATTTAAATTTCATTAAATAAAATTAATTAAAAATAGAAATATATGTATTTTTAAATAATTTTTTATTTATACATTGTCCGAAATTTACCACTGCGAAATATAATTGTCCAGAGATCGTCGAGATCTCGTCGTTTTGGCGTCGATACTCCAGAGACGGTTCGAATCCATATAGAGCTTCTGACAGCTCGCTCCATGAACGAAGATGAAAAGAGATAGCAAAGATATCTCACTAAGATTCGATTCTGTGTCTCGGACTGGAATTACATCGGACTTTGCGGGGGCTCAAGCTTACATAAAGATTTCATTGTTGTCGAGAGACCACGAAAGAGTGAGTGAGAGAGTGTGAGAGGCAAGGGAATGAAAAGAGAAGAGAGAGGTGTAGAGTCGACACGCGCGTGCGACGGTACAAGAAAGCCTCTGAATCCAAGTCAATCTCTCTTGACACGCTTACATCCGTTTCATTAATTCCTCCATTCTCGGGCCTCGATGACCCCAGAGCTGCACATATGAATTTAAAAAAGAGATGTTAGAGTCCCTGTCGGAAATGCTGGTAGATACATTTTTGGGACCAGAGAAATATTTTTGGGACCAGAGGAATATTTTTGGGACCAGAGAAATATTTTTGGGACCAGAGGAATATTTTTGGGATCAGAGGAATATTTTTGGGACCGGAGAAATATTTTTGGGACCAGAGAAATATTTTGGAGACCAGAGAAATATTTTTGGGACCAGAGGAATATTTTTGGGATCAGAGAAATATTTTTGGGACCAGAGAAATATTTTTGGGACCAGAGGAATGTTTTTGGGACCAGAGAAATATTTTTGGGACCAGAGAACTATCTTTGGGACGAGAGAAATATTTTTGGGATCCGAGACATATTTTTGAGACCAGAGAAATATATTTGGTGCCAGAGAAATGTTTTTGGGACCAGAGAAATGTTTCTGGGACCAGAGAAATGTTTCTGGGACCAGAGAAATGTTTCTGGGACCCGAGAAATGTTTTTGGGACCAGAGAAATATTTTGGAGACCAGAGAAATATTTTTGAGACCAGAGAAATATTATTGCGACCGGAGAAATATTTTTGGGACCAGAGAAATATTTTTGGAACCAGAGAAATATTTTTGGGACTAGAGAAATATTTTTGAAACCAGAGAAATACTTTTGGGACCAGAGAAAAATTTGTTGATGCAGGAAAACAATTTTTAGTAGCTGAACAACGTTTTTTTAGTACCAGAATACTTTCTCGGTACGAGAAAATTGTTTTTGTACCCGAAAAACCTTTCAAGTACCAGAAAAATCCCTTTAGTACCAGAAAAACCTTTTTAGCACCATAAAATCCATTTTCACATCCCAAAACCCGCCTCGATACCAGAAACCCCTTTTATCATCGCGAAAAAAAAGTTCCACCCTGCGAGCATCCAAAATCAGTCCATCTTGATTTTCCCCAAAAGACAAAACCTCCCCCGGTTGCAGCGACCGGATATTTCCCGTTTTCATTTTCCCGCGTAATTTTGGTTTTACCAGTAGAAAACCGATTCCCAATAATGCTTAATAATGCTCGGGGGAGCCTTCGAGTCCCGATTTGCTTACGTACCAGCTGACAATTTACCATTCAACTTTTGGGGCCTACCCGTCCTTCAGCTTTTCAGAGTTCGACAGAGGACACGCAGTCAGTACTCTGACTCTTTACGCACCGTTTCCCGGCTCATCCACCTAATCGATCCTTTCCAATATTCTCAAAATGCACACATATATATATAAATGTCTATGTGAAGGATAATCGTCGATTTTGGTACCTCAGGCTCCTGATGGACTTAGTCCCTGGTGGCGCGTGGTCCTCGCTCCGAAATTCGGCTTCCTACTCCTTTAGCCAGGATTACCAGCGTACTTTCCCTATTTTCACTCTCTCCTACTAGTCTTTCACCGTTTTCTCACGAGGAGCCTCTTCGGACCTTTCGTGACCAGGATTGACCCTGAGGATTATTGCATTTCACGAATTCGAACGAAATACCCGGCAGCTTGGTTATGCCCGGACCGAGAAACGATCATCCCAATAGGGAAGTTGGAGATTCGTTGGAAGTGACTCCTCGTCATCAGATGTCTTGAATATTTGCTTATATATATATATATATATAAGGTGATGCACCACCTGCAGCGTCCGTTTAAAGGATTATCCCAGAAAGTGCCATCGTGTCAAAACATCACGAATGTCCTACCTATTGGGACCTTTTCCGAGCTTGACTTCTACCTGAGACGACGAGCCACCGTTTTTGCATCCGTGAAATCACGGAAATGAAAAGAACAGGGCTTGATAACGAGGTCAAGGTCGAGAAAAAAGGAGTCGCCATTTTTTTGGGGGATTATGGTGACGTTTGGTTGTCCAATCGGGTTGTTGAAATTGGCGAAATAGAAGGTTTTCTGTTTTAAAAGAGGCTGCTACGAGGGCACCGGGAAACTGACGAAAACACGTGCCAGAATAGATGGACCCCCCCTAGATTTCAATTGTTTGGTGCACTGGTACACTAACTCGAAAACTACGAGGTTTGGGATGTTAAGTCTAAGGACTAAAAAGTTGTATTTTGTTATTAAGCAGCCACTGAATTTTTTTCGTATTTTTTTCGGACTAACTTTTTCCGTATTTCTAATTTTTCTAA
>JAPYZJ010005372.1:0-13376 GCA_030522765.1 Ophioninae sp. B BG-2022a
TAACTATATATTTGGGTTTGGGCTCATTATAATTTAATAAACAAAGACTGATAATTCTTTAAATAAAAGTTCCCACTGTGTGCAATAAAAAACAGGGGGGTTTATTTATGAAATACCTTAGGGTCCCCGTCTTACCCCACCTTCCCCTAATGATGATCCCAAACATTGTTAACAAGCAAAAATGATGGAAAGATTTTCTAAAATAAAAAAAATACTCGAGTCTTGATGAAGAAAAAATGAATGGAGTAAACGAGACTGTCCATGGTGCAGGTTGCAAGCTTCAAGTATTTCTGAGCGGTGGGCCGAAGCGCGCGAAAACGCGCCTCGAACGCCGTAATCCCCGAGTTAATGCCCAATTAAGAGCCATTATCTCGCGAGTGTAACGGTGCACCTCTAACCTTCGCATCGTTCACTTCCCCCTTGGCGGCTCTTCCCTCTCCCTCCGTTAATTTCTCTTTCTATCTCGCTCGGTCGTGCTCCATCGCCTCGGGTGCTCCTTTAAGCACGATAGCCATATAATTGATGGAGGTTTTCTATTCAGCCTCTTCTCTCTGCTGATATTGTCTTTACCTGAATATTCACGCGTATGTACACGTTCCCGCTAGGTTTCCACTGTTAAAAAAGATAAGAATTTTAGACTACAGCCTTTTCATTCCTCTTCATTCATAAAATGGAATTGCGTAAAAATTTATTTAATTACATTTTATTTTATAACTTCGTCAATTTCGTAATATTTGATTTCGAAAAGATTTTGAAAGTTGAGGTTGAAAACAACGACAACAAACAATTATTACATAAATAATCACTCAAAAATTAATTTATTCATAGAATTTAATGCTCAACTATAATTATTTTTCGTGATTTATAGTCGTTATTTCGTGATAATAGTAATAATAACAATGACTTGAGTGAAATAAGATTGGAAAATAATAATGATTATTATTATTTGCAAGTCTCAATTGTTTCTTATGGGATACGTTGTGGGTACTATTGAGAGCTGAAACTAACCACTATCGGACTGTACGTGACGTTTTTTTACGCATGGAGAAAGAGACGAGAGCGGTCTTTTCCGGTGCACTGGAAAAGAGCTTCGCTTGGAGAGTACAGGGAGTCAGGGGTGGCTCCTTTGGGATGGCGACGAGACGAGCGATGCTGTGGGGCTTCTGAGGAGTATCTCACGAGAGATTTCAGCCAATATATCGAGTTAAACTTACTCGAAAAGCACTTTGAACTTGTCCCATAAATATCTGAGATTCTTATAGGAGGCTGCGCATCTTCGATCCCCCTGCTTTCTCCTTTCGACACGATTTTCGCTCGTCTATGCTTGCTCGGCCAATATGTACTTCCGGTGATCAACAAGGCCGGGAAAACTGACCAATCGAAAGGATAAAAAAATGCAAAGGATGAAACACAATTCAAGGGGTTGAAAAAAATCTATGGGGCGTACAAAATAATCGATATTCGAAAGAATGGAAAATATAAAAAGTACAAAAAATGTATATATAATTCCGTACAAAGTGTATGAAGGCTAATTCAACAGAATCTAAAACGTCTAAAAAATGTAAGGATTCTCTAAAGTGTCAACAAAAATCCAGGGGGTCTCAAAGAATCCAACGAATCAAGAACTTGAGGGATGGACACATATCTAAAAGATGAAAAAAAAGTCTAAAGTGTAGTAAAATCCCCTAAAAGCCAAAAAAATCAACGTATTTATAAAAAGGCAAAGGGGGGGGGGGGGGTTTAATTCCATAATTAAAAAAGTGGAGCAAAGCGCAGAGTGAAAAAATGTAGAGGGTAGAAAAAAATGCAAAGTGATAAAATAAAATCTACTGTTTAGAAAAAAATCGGCGCAAAGCCGAAAATAAAATCTCGAGGGTAGAAAAAACACGTGGAAGTTACGGTGAAAACCGTATTTGCGTTGGCTGTCGCGTTAATAAGCCTCGGGATATAAATTCGGTTCGCTCGCAGCATGGAAATGCATCCTGACAGGCCTTGGTCGTTCCCGTGGCTCGGAGCCACGAGAATAATCAATCACGCCGCGATAATTACATCGAATCTATAACACGTGACTCGCTCTAAGAGTTGGCGAGGCTGCGAGGCTCCCCCGATCCATGCGACGACCGTTCATCCGGTTTCAATTTAATTGTCATCGTTTTAATTAGAAACTCGCGGGGAAATCGGTTCGCGGGTTACTTCACAGGCGCAGTTATGATCAGAGACCCTCCTTGCTCGTTCGACTGTGCTCTCCTTTTATATACATGAGCTTTTGTCTACATATATATACGTACGTGTATCAGGGCTAAATAGTTTCGCTGCTTCGGCTGTACATAATGCTTATTAGCAAAACTCGTGGCAACGTTACCCCTTCCACGATATACATTGGGTGCATACACTACGTGGCAAGAAAGGAACAGCTCGAAGCGCAATATCTCGGGAGAACTCCACTGGAAATTTTCCCCTCGCCCCTCTCACCTTGGCCCCTCCGGCACACGATTCGAGGCAATACCAGCTCGGATCACCCGATGAAATTCCTTGTTCTTTTGCTTCTGCTGCTTCGCACCTAATCATCGTCATCTTCGAAACTATTTTTCTTTTTTGCATATGCAAGGGGGGTGACAAATTTCGCGTTCGATGAAATAAGCATATTTGGTTATATTAGATTTTTTCATATTTTTTTTATATCGACGATTTTATTTGTCAGGTACTTTTTCTTTTTAATCAAAAAAATCTACGTACCTAAAAAAAAGTATAAATATCATTCCGAGCAAACAAATTTTTCAAACAAATATTAATACTCGCATAAACTAAATTAATCCGAGTATAATCGAGACTGGATCGAATCGAGGTCGATTCGAATACTAGTAGCTGTAACATTCGGCTGATGGCGTTCTCAATTTCATACCAGTTGCGTAAACCCTTGCCAATTCGTATTCGATTACTCGCTTCAAATTTCATGATGGTGCGCTCAGCGCGTTAATTCCGATGAAACAGGCGGCTCGAGCGCTAAACTTTTTCGGATCCAAGTGGAAACGGGCTTGAAATTGGTCCTCGCAAACGAGAAGGGCTTCACGAAAATCGTCACGAAAGTTCAAATTTGTCCATTTCCGGGGGCAGGGCAGGGGGGCAAGAGAGAAAGAAGGGAGAAGCGAAAAAATCGCAGAGTGGTTTAAAGAGGGGGGGGGGGGGGGGGGGGGGGGGGGAGATAAAAACAGCTCGACGCGCCGATATACACGAAAGTTTAACGGGCACACCAATAAAAGCCCTTCACCGCGAAATAACGAGTTTCACCATACCGTGAATTAATTGAAATTGTTTCGGTCTTTTAACGTTCAATTCTGGCGGCTACAATAATCCGGGCGCTGCGGAATTTCAAGTATCAAATTATACGAGTACCCCATCGAGCGTTGACGATTTGTTTTTTCGTTTCGTTTTTTTTTTTCATGCAAATTTTCAATATTTTTTTCGTTCAGATAAAATGTCCACTTCAACGAAAATTGAGAAAAAAGCTCGAGCAAAAACTAATTGTCGGTAAAATTAGACAGAACGATTGATTCATTTTTCTTGTACTCCTGAAAAAATCTCCGACGTTGTTTACCAATTTTGTAAATTTTTTTTCGACGCGTTATAATATACGACCACAATTTAATAAAATTTTAATCAGAAATTGATCTTTCATTTTCTAAAGTAAAAAATAAAAAATATAATACGGTGATTCTACAATTCGAACCTAAGGATCAAATTGACTATAAGCTTATCTTTATGTCATCTATTTGATATTTCTACATTTTTAAATGATAGTAAATTGAAACGTTTTTGAATGAAAAGTCCTGAAAATTTTTAAATAATAATAACAGTAATAATAATAATAAACTCTAACAGGAATTTAATGTTAAACAAAAAATGTCCGCCGCAACGAAAAATTGACAAAAAACATTCTCGTCGAGAAAAAAGTATTTTCTGTGAAATTGTAACTTGTGGTAGATTTACTTTTTTTATTCTGCAGAAACCTATCTGCTGTTTATGAATTTTGAAAAAAAAAACATTTTTTTAGCTCTGTGTTGAATTTTTCCTTTCCCGCTTGGGGTTTGCGTCGTTTAATTATTTCCACAATCTTTCGTGTATCCCCGGGTAGGAAGTAAAGATGAAAAACATTCGATTTCCCTTTGTATCAGTGTGGACGAGCTCAATAGATATCGAGAAAATAAGAAAGGTAGATGAAGGTATAGAACGGTTAGGAAAGGGAGTCAGGGTGATGTTTATTGTTCCCTATACACTGCGAGATTACGAGGGTGGCCTTAAAGTCTCATTTATATCGTTCTCGAGGTCGTACTACGTTTTGTGGGCCCTGAGAGGGTTGAAAAGCTTACAACTTTCAACATCCGGTTCTGAGGATGTAAACACGACTATTGGCACGCTTTTTTTTCATTTCGATCTTTACCTCCTTTCTTCCTCTCTTTTTCTCTTCAATATTATATCATACTCGTCTCACGGGGAACTCGGTTTTTTCCATAAAAATTCAGAACCCCACATTTCGTTATCATCCCTTATTTCCATACATTTTTTAGAGCCAGCAAAATAATAGTTGTTGCCTGAAATAATAATTTTTAAATCCTATAACAATAATCATAATAATGAAGCATGAATGAAATTCAATAAAACTTAAAAAAAGACAGTTTTTTCTTTTTCTAAGATGAAATATAAAAAAAAATGATTATTTTACTCTAAAATTCGATGCTAAGAATTAAACTTAATAAACTTGATTTATTCTTTGCTTCATGATATTAAATTAATTCTTTCATTAAAAATGAACGATGTTATTAAGTGAGAATAGTTATTTCATTTCTGTTTTTATATGACCATTTGATTTTTTCTAAAATTCTAGTAAATTAAATAATGTGGTTCTTATTGTATAAAATTAAATAAATTTAACTGAATGAAATAATGATTCGTAAAAAATCGGTTGCCTCAATGATAACACGAATAAAGACGAAACAGCTCAGCGAGAAGTCAATCGAATCGACTTGTTATCGTTGTTTTTGGTTGTTGTTGTCGTCGTCAATTTAAGAGGGGAGGGCAGGGAGCGTAGTGGAGAAATAGGGAGATAAAAAGTACAAGAGACTGCGATTATCCACGAAAGTTGGGCGACGGGTCGTCCGAAGTTTGCCCGGATAATGGGGCAGGATGTTCCGGATGTTCGAACGGTGTGTACGAGGTATGGTCGGAGTTGGACGGGGTGTAGAAAAATAAGGGATGGCGCAAAGGGTGGTTGGAAGGGGGTGACAAACTCCGGGAGCATCGAAAGCACCCTCTGGCGGTTATTCGTGAAACGAGGGGTTGAAACCCCTCGGGGGGTTTGGGGGTGGTTTAGGGGTGTTTGGGGGTTCGTAGCACGAGGTGCGGATCTCTGCTCGAAATAATATCACCGTGGTGGCTCATCAATCATCCCCGTGTAATGAAAGACGGAAAATCCAATGAGCGCGAGCGACAGCTTTTATTATATAGATATTTACATGCCAGCCAGCTTTTCATTACCCCTTACTTCCACCCCTGCCTCGTGTCCTAGAAAAAAAAGGACGAGCGCAGCTTCGTTTAACAACCTTTTAACCCTCAACTGACCTGTCCTTGCGGCCCTTCATTGTCCCTTGCTATAATCTCATCTTTGTTCATTTAATATTTTCGGCAATCTCACTGGAAAGATTATATGATTTTTTAATTGAAGTTTTTATATTAAAATATCCTTGTTTAAACAAATAAGTATCGATATTCAATATATATACTATATATGTGTGTATAAATATAAAATCGAATATGTATAACAAAAATGTATGTATAGTTATACATTGAATTGTAATTCAACATCCTCAAAATTTACCAAAATATATGTTCGTCTTATATTTTTCTTTTCGTTTCAAAAAACGTTTTCCATATTGAGAATTTTGCAAAAGTATTCTTTCGTCTATTATTTGATTTGACTTTGTTTCGGTTTTTAATTTGAAATGTAGTATTTCGAATCTCGTAAATAATCTTGGGACGTAGAACTTGGTGTTATTTTTCGTTTCATCGTGCCTTATATATATATTTATCACATATATAACATCGTGGGTAACACATTTTTTGCATTTCCTTCGGTCCGATACTTTTTTTCACTTTTCCTCGCAGCTCCCAATAGACTGGAATTTTTTGGGAACAAAAACGATCCCTTGTGTTGAGGCTCTCAGGGTGGGGAATCGAGAGGGATGTGGACGGGAAATTTACACGAACGTTCGATGTCGAGTGTCCATCAGCAGTCCATTTTTTTCTTCGTCAACCGAATATTCATCGATATACTCCGGCCAATCTGCTATTGGAGGCCATTTTTTTCTTCAGGGAACCGAAAAAAAAAACGAAAAATTTTTCCACCAGCTTCAGCATTCTAAAAGGTTTATCAAATTTTTTTTGCCGATAACTGTTGTACATTTTTTAAACAATGAATATTTTCAATGATCTCTGATAGTAATGATGGTATTAATGATTAATGTTTTTCGATACTCGTCGTATCATTTATAAAATGATGTTTCCTCGATAATTATCGATAAAAATGAATAATAGTTTTTTACTTCGATGTTTGGTTTGCTCGTTATTGATTTTTCTGGCATTTAAACCCCTCTCGGTGCAATTATTTCGAGATTTTGCCCGATATATCGCTTTCCAATTATATCCATAAATTCCTGCTCGAGATTTAGCCTTCTTCGTCGGAGGTAAAAGGTTTCATATTTCATTCTACTGAAATTCCGAGCCAATAAAAAATAATTATCCTCGACTACAATATGATTATAGCCAAATTAACAAATATTTTTTGGCGCATTCCTGAACCTTTACAAATACTTTTGAATGCATAAACCGGAAATAAAATGAGATAATAAATATTGAGGAAGGATCCTGAAGCTTGAAAAGAATTCGGAATTTACAGACGAAAAAATTAAATTGATTTAATTCAAAAAATTATCCATCCGATTTGATTAAAAAATAAATTCTTTTGGAAGGCTTGTGGAAGGCTTGTGGCTCTTCTTTGAGCAAAGTGGAGAAAGGAAGTACGTTCGAGTCGGGTCATCCGATATGTGCAAAAGTTTCCGAGGGCATGTCCTAAAAATTACGTTTAACTTTGTCTCCCCCTGGCACCCCTGACGTCTCGGCAGTGCTCGGTCGAGTCTCCGACACGAGAATATATAAGCCGGACGTCTCCGAGTTAACTCGGGCGGACTGTGGATTTTTCTCGGCTTGACCTCATTTTTTTCTCCCCATCGCGAGCCTCTCTACTCCTCGGGACTTAATTCCGTCCCTTGTACAACCCCCGGCTTTCAGGAAAAAGGGGATCCACAAAAAAACAGAACGTAAACGTGAAAGTATACTCATATTTGTTTTTCCATGACTCGGTGAGTCGCTTCCATTCTCCGACCCTTTCGACGATCATTCCCTCCTAATTTGTTTTTTTCGCTCAACGGCAGTGTGGATAAACTGCTTTCTTTTACCCTCCTTGCGACACTCAAAAATTATAATTGACACGAGCCAAAATCGGAAATACAAAAATTTTTACGTCAATACAAGAATAAAAACAAGACGTAAACAAAGATACGATGAAAATACGACGATGAACAAATTTTAATTTTCAATCGTAAAAATATCTCGATAAAATAAAGCAAAATAATGCTGTTTATGAAATAAGCTCTTTTTGTTATTAACTGACATCCGGGGAGTTTTATTCGCGAAGGCCATCGCAACGAACGAACGACGGGAGAAAAATTCAGGAAATGCACGATACCGTCGTTAAGTTTGTCAGTTCCTCGTTCAACGTCAACGTCGTCCTACACGTCGACCATGCGACATCTCGTTTTTCGTAGGATTCTCGCCGCATCTAATTAAGCAAGATTTGCTCAGTTATGTCGACGCCGTTCTCTTGTTCCTTTTCTCTTTTATTTTCTTTTTCTGGGTTGCAAGTAGCACGAACTAGCTCTCTTCTCGCTGCATGCGAGTAGAGCTCTAATGAAATTGCTCCTAAGTACAGAAAGACTCGTAAGTAGGAATGGCGAGACGCGAGAGGCAGAGAGGGCGGGGCTGGATCGAAAGAGCGAAAGAATATTTTCCTCACAGAGAGACGACAAACTGAATAAAAAAACAAATTCGAAGCTCTTAAAGTTTCTTTTTTTCAATTAGAAAGAAGGCAATTTCAGCTTTATTTTCATTTCCATTTTCCTTCGAATTTTTTCTTGATCGGTTTTAATTTTTTTTATTTGCAATTTTTATTTCATTTTGTTTTCGTGATTTCCAATTTTTTAAATTTTTATTTGCGCTTTTTTCCCGTATTTTAAAAGAACCGAAAATTTCTTCTTGAGTTTTCACTGTCTCTGTCCCATGTATAAAATGCATACCCGATTATTTTTAATATCGATATGTAGTTTCCTTTTTACGAGAAGTCTACGTCGACGCGCAAGAAAACTTTATCCCGCAAGAGCTCTCCTTTTTTTTTCCTGTTCCTTTTACTTCTCTTCGTTTCTCGACCCTATACCATCGTCGTATTATTCGGTACTTTGTGCCGTAGTAATACCTTCACTGGGATTGAAGTTAATAAACCGCGAGGCAAGTCGAGTATCAATTTAAATTCACCCTCGAGCCCGAGTAGCCATTGAAATTGACTCGCGTTTCGGAGAAATTGTTCACTGAAGAATCTCTTTCTCCGCCCCCTCCGACGTACCCTCTATTACACTCTCTTTCCATCCCTGCGAGGATCACATTTTCCTCTGTATACAATTATCTCCACGTACTTAATCCCCACTTGAATTTTTTATTTATTTTTATATCCCTATCGATAAATTTTAATGAACTCTATCGTTATCGATACCAATAATAATTTTTTGTGAAAAAGGATACGAAGAAAAAATCTCGGCGGATGAAGAATATAAAATTCGTTCTAATTATTATTAATCAACGTAAACAATTTTATTCGATTGCTTTTTAAAAATTGAATTTTTTAATCTTTTTTTATATTTTTATTTTTACTAATCGATTTTATTATTTTTTATTAATCATTCAATAACAAATTATTCTCAGTGCTTTTTTCTTTTCGAAAGAAAATAATGGTATTCTTCTCGACAGACGATAATTTTGAGCTGAAAGTTTCGAACTTTATGCAATCCCATTTTTTTGTTGATATCAACATCGATTTAAGGTTTTTTTTTTAACACGAGTTCTGTCACTTTGAGGAAAATTGGAAAATATCCCGCAGAATATCTCGCTCTCTTTCCCTCACTCTCTCTCATTTGGTATAACAGGGTTTCGATGTCATGATCGAGACGAGGGCGAGAATAGACCTAGATTTTAAAGGTACATATCGAGTGGCACGACCTTTGGAACGCATATATTGAGTCGAGAACTTTTCCATACCGGATTCAGCGGAGGCTGCGAGAGACCGAGCGAAAGAGCGACAAAGAAAGAGGGAGAGAGTGCGAAAGAGAGAGAGAGAGGGAGAGAGAGAGAGGAGAGAAAGAGAGAGGGAGGCAACGCAAGTTCAGCAAGAGTTGTGTAGCCAACTATATCTGGACCTATTCAAGAATTCATTATGTTCGATTTTCCTCTTCGCGTCCTCGTGCACGTGAAACCATTTCCGTATTCGCATGGCTCGTTTTTTTCACACGAAAGAGGATAATTGGACTACAGTAATTAATTTGCATAAATGTATATGTATATAGAAATGAATCTATATAGTTTTTGAAAAAAAAAGAACAAACACACACAACGAAGAAAAATAAAAATAACATTATTCGGACAAAACTCTACCCAGTTTATCGCCAGTGCATTTATTCCCAGAGCTTTTTGGGTGCATATGCAACAAAAATAATAATAATAATAATAATAATAATAATAATAATAGTAATAGAATAAATTGAACAAATTAAAATTGAAATCGCAATATGAATAAAAAAAATAAAACAAATTTAATCTAGAAAACAAAAAGAGTAATTAATTATGACTACTTTCATTCTTTTATATTTGAATTATATATAAACATAATAAACATAAATAAAATCAACGAAATAAATGAATGATGTATGAGAATCCTAAAAATGTAACGAAGCCGATAATACAGGAATAACGGAAAATACAAAAATCTGCACTTTTTATTTTTTGGCTAGTTCCTATGCTCGTCCGTAAAGTTGGAGGTTCCACATCTATGTATAGGCAATGTGTAATATGTGTGACTGGAGCTCGGGGGGCAAAATTTAGCCTGTAATTTAGTGCACCCGGTGCTGCTAAAGCCAAATGCCTCTCTCTCTCTCCTTCGCCTGCCTGGTGCAAGTCAACGAGGTGGTTTCCACGTTAAGCCCTTGCCCCTCCGCCCCTCTCCATTTCTCGCTACGCTTGCTTTTCGTACGAACTTTTCCCTTCGACTATACTTCAGGCTCTCGATTCACCCCCCCCCCCCCCGCCACTCAGCCCCTCGCCCAAAGGTCCGCAAAAGTCCGTTTTCCATTTGTGGGGGCAACAATGATGCCTCTCGTTGTTAGATGGAGCTGCAGGACGAGGGAGAGAGGGAGAGAGAAAAAGCGGGAGGGGGAGGACAGTGGGACGAGGCGGCGAAAGGGAGAGAGGAGTGGACTTGAAACTTGACGGCTTTTTTGCCACGTTTTGGCAAGATGCCAATTTACGGAGGTACGGAAATTAGACGAGATTTACGAGGCGTTATCCGCAACGTGAATTTAGATGTTTGTTAACTCTTATTCTTCTGGTGACAGGGAAGAGATGGGCTAAAGTGGGGAGGTGGCGAGAGACGGAGAAAGATAGAGAGAGGGGGGGAAAGAGAGAAGCACTCGCACAGTCGTTTTCAAAATGTATTCAGTTTTTCAAACACGACAATTACAATTATTAAACGAGTTCTTTTTATTAGAGCGTTGTTTAAAACGACTGAAAAAAAACGAATTCTTTCACCACTATAATTTTATTATAATTATATATGTATGTGTACCGATATAATTGCGGTACTTAAAAGATCATATTTTTTCAAAATTATTCAAATCGATTAAATGGTTAAAGTTTTGTCCAATATGTGTATACTAATCCAAATAAACTCAATGCTCGTACGATTTACGAGACCCTCTTTGCCCTACGTATTTATCCATTAGATATGTACGCATATGTGGGATTATTCCTCGGCCCACTTCCGGTATGTACGAGAAGAATGAGAGAGATCGGGAATCCTATATACACACAAATATATATATAGGCCTCTCGATCTCTCTCGTCTATACAGGGTGTTTCAAAATATGTACATATACATACATATACATACATTCACACACTCGTTTATATACATATATAAACGTAAAATGTGGAAATTGGAGGAGTAAGACAGAAAGATCACGAGAGACTGAGAGTGAAGGACTCCTGCGGCACTATCCCCCGAGCTCTCTGACTTTCCTCGTTCCTCCGATTTGCATAATTTTCATAATGCATTAGCGGGATTTACATTGGAGGCGTAACGCCGAGGTTGCTGGAATATCGCGAGGCGCGAAGGACGACGAAAACCAAAAAATGAGAGAGAGGAAGAGAGAAAGCGAGAGTCTGCGTGCGGCGTCGGGGTGGGGTGGGGTGGGGGGGGGGGGGGGGGGGTGGGGGGGGATGGCCGGGGGGGGGGGGGGGGGGGGGGGACTGAAGAGAAAGAGGAGCCTGACAAGACCTTTTGTGTACGTCTTAACTTTCGGTTCGAAACACGTGGAAAAGGGCCATTTTATTGGGTCGTGTCCTTGCGGTCACCGATGGTACGATCACACATCTGGACCGGGGAAACTGAACCACGAATATTGGTATCCCCTTCCACCGGCATTGATCAGATAAGACTGCAGAGCTCTGGCTTTGGCTCGAATTATTATCGTAACGAAGGGCTCGAGAGAGGTTGGAGGGAGGGGGGAGGATTTGTCGGACGCGAGAGTTGGCAAAATATCCGAAAATCCGTGGTCTCTCCTGAGCGTTGCTCTCAAACGGGAATATCGGATCTACCACAACGGACTTACGAAAGTTTCATTGGTATAGTAAAAATATATTTTTCATTTTTGTCGTTGGTTTCATTTGGGACGTGCTTAATCGTGCCATGGTTTTCTAAGGATGTACGGTGAGGTCAGTTTGTTTAAATAATTATAGGATTATTGTTTATCAATGTCGCGAAGGAAAAGAAATATCGTTTTCTGGCAAGATTTGAACTTTGAAAAGTATGTATTTTGGATGAAATACTGATTTCGTAGAACGTTACGTCGGGACAAGAAAAAATGTTGACACAATGTTTGTTTGAATAATAGTTATAATAATAGCGTCATTGTTTACGAACATTTCGCATTAAAAAAAGAGTTTGTCATTTTGCAAGAATGTGTACGAATTTCGTGCAGAATCGTGACTTTTCAGTGAGGCAATTGTCGAAGGAAAAAAAAATCGAAAATCGAGCCGTCCTTGATAGAAAAATAAAGGTAACATTCGAGGCGACAAAAACAATGTTAATCCGAATGAACGTTCAATTCGTTCGTCTAATATTGCATTCTCGGAGTGCGCTGAAGAACTTCGACAGGGCGTGCTCGAATTTCCATCCGAAATTTTGTGTCCCATTGTAGAGATCGTAAATTTCATTGCTACAAGTTCTAGACCTTGTTGTTTGGGCGAAAAGTTGGATGCAAAAAGTTCGGGCAAATTAGACGACGCTGGTGGTGGCGCTTGAAAAGAAAGGATGCAGGATAGTCTGCATGACCAGCGGTAGCACAGTACCGGCTTATACCATACTCGACTTCTCTTTCACTTCTCGTATTTTCGTTCATTCACCACCTTTCAACAATTTATAGCTTATTTCGGGAGTCAACACTTTTTTACTCGCTTCTCTTTGAACTTTCTCACATGTTTGTCTAAGGCATTATAATTTATTTTTTTATACATTATTATTACTATCATTATCATATTTTTGAATATATTATATTATATTATAAAATATAAATAAATAAATATATTATATTAATAGCATATATTGCAAGGCGTAGAAATTGCAGGAGTTTTTTACGATTTCTCCATGAAAATTTTGGGTTTTGGGGGAAACGAATGGTAGATTCGTGCTCAGGGGATCAAATTACATGGAAATGGACTAATAAAAAAAATCCAAAATTTTTTTCGATTTTATGGCAGAAAAAGTTTTTTCACTCAATCATCGATAACTTTTTTCCCTTTAGGAATTGGCACTCCACTCTGTGCTCAATATCTTCGTTATGATTTTACCTTCAAAATGCTTTTTTAATTATTGAAATCCGATGATTTTTCGATTTTTGGCAGAATTTCAAAGTTGGACCATCGATTTTTGCCAATTTTTCCATACA
>JAPYZJ010005373.1:0-12659 GCA_030522765.1 Ophioninae sp. B BG-2022a
ATAATAATTCAGGGGTTGATCTGGGACCCATACATGCTTATATCAATCGTCTTAGAATTTCACCCCCTACCCCCCATTTTACGGATGACATTCTTAGCTGGGACACCCTGTATATATGGAACGCTTCTTGCGTCATCCAACCACCCTGATACCTCGGACTCCCGACCGTATCTCTTTCTCTCTCTCTCTCACCGTTCGTTGGGTCACCTCCTATACTCTCCTGCTTCCTTGGTACATCAACCCCAATGAATAAACTCCGGAATTCAAAATTTCGTATCTTACATTCCCACACAGCATAATCCATATATCTCCGAAAAACCCTCGAGATCCCTTAGCCGTCTCAAGTACCTAAGCGCAGTCAAAGGTGCACGTGCACTTGGATGCGCTTTCCCATACGTGCGCTGGCGTCACCATGTCGCGTCACGACCCGCACATGACAGTCGCCACGAGTATCACGTACAATCCCTAGAAATCATTATTTATAATAAATCGAATAAATATCCTCTTCCAATATCACATATCACTTAGACTAAACATCCGCATCTCATAAACCGATCAACCCCACATATCGCATATCCTCTATGACGCATTAACCGCTTCGTGAAATAAAGCATTATTCATGTATCAATTGTATTGTTAAATTAATAATTCTTTTGTTATTAAACCAGACAGCCCAGTCTGTTCATTCTGTACAGGTACCTCCGGAAATATCCATGTCCGAAAAGGAATTGGGTGAGGTAGAAGTCCACCTCTCCTTGCTTCCTTTCCGTCCACTGGACGATCTCTGGTATCAGTCGTTTAGTCCAGCGTCCGTTCCCGTTTCCTGTCCATCGGTTCTGCCACAGCTCTAGCGTTCTCAACCTTCCCTCTGTTGCGACTTCCTTCCTACCGGCAAGCAGGTCTCGACTGCTACGTCGTCGGTGTACGCGACTAGGCGCGTGTCCGGGGGCAACTCTGTCTTTAAGAGGCCGTCATACAGAATGTTCCAGACATCAGGGCCCAAAATGGAACGCTGTGCGACCCCTGCTGTTATTTGTTTGTACCTTTGTCCGTTCGTCGTCTCATACGTCAGTCTGCGATCCCGGAAGTAGTCTCCCAGCACTCGAAGGAGATGTCCCAAAACCGCAAAATCGACAGAATTGTCGGATTTTCACGGCGATTTCACTGTTATGCGTAAACTTCGGTAGGAATAAGATAAATTAGCGTCATAATGATAATTTCGTCTAAAAATTCGGTAATACACACGTTGTGTTCAAAAATTCCGAGAAAAGCGTCTGAGGGCGAGCGTCGCGTATTCCGCGATTCTTCGGTCGAAAACCGCGAAATCGACAGAATTATCGGATTATCACGGCGATTTAGCTGTATTGCGTTAACTTCGGTAGGAATAAGATAAATTAGCTGTCATAATAATAATTTCGTCTCAAAATTCGGGAAAACACACGTTGTGTGCGAAAATTCAGAGCAATGTGTCTAAGTAAGAGTGTCGCGTATTCTGCGATTCTGCGTCCGATAAACGCGAAATCGAGAGAATTGTCGGATTTCCACGGCTCTTTCGCTGTTTCGCGTTATTTTCGGTAGGAAACCGATAAATTAGGGTCACAATGATAATTCCGTCGGAAAATTCGCGAAAACACACGTTGTGTTAAAAAATTCCGAGAAATGCGTCGAAGTGCGAGATTCGCGTATTCCTCGATTATGCGTCCGAAAAACGCGAAATCGAGCGAATTGTCGGGTTGTCACGGCGATTTTGCTGTTTCGCGTTAATTTCGGTAGAAAGCAGATAAATTAGCATCATAATGATAGTATCGTCGAAAAATAAGCGAAAACACACGTTGTGTTAAAAAATTCCGAGAAATACGTTGAAGTGCGAGATTCGCGTATTCTGCGATTCTCCGGCCAAAAACCGCAAAATCGAGAAAATTGTCGGATTTTCACGGTGAATTACCTGTTTCGCGTTAATTTGCGTAGGGTTCTGTTAAATTACCGTGAAAATGCAAATTTCGGCGAAAAATAAGGAAAAAAACACGATTTGCTCGAAAAATCTCGAGAAATCCATTGAAGTAGGAGATTCACGCATGCCCCGAAAATTAGCTCAATTTCGCGGTTTCCGACCACAGAAGCGGAGAATACGCGTATCTCGCACTTCGACGCATTTCTCGGGAATTTTCACCGAAACGTTTGTTTTTGCGCATGTTTCGACGAAATCGACGAATTTTTACGGTAGTTTAACAGAATCCTACCTAAATTAACGCGAAATAACAGAATCGCCGTGATATCCTATTATTCGCTCCATTTCGCGGTTCGATACCGCAGAATCGCGGAATACGCGAAACTGGCACTTCGAGTCATTTCTCGAGATTTTCCGAGCAAAGCGTGTGTTTTTGTGTATTTTCCGACGAAATAGTCACTTTTTCACCAATTTATCTGATTCATAACTTAATCAACGTGAAACACCGGGATCGCCGTGAAAATGTGAAAAATCGCTCGATTTCGGGGTTGTCGACCGCAGAATCACGGAATACGCGAATCTCGCAATGCGACGTATGTCTCGGAATTTTAGAACATAAGGTATGTTTTCGATACTTTTCCGACGGAATTATCATTATGACGCTAATTTATCGGCTTCCTACCGAAATTAACGCGAAACAGCGAAATCGCCATTAAAATCCGCCATTTCTCTTAATTTCGCGGTTTTCGGACAGAGAATCGCAGAATACGCTAATCTCATATTTCGAGGCATTTCTCGGAATTTTTGAACGAATCGTGTGTTTTCGTGAATTTTTCGACGAAATTACCAATATGCCGCTAATTTATCTGATTTCTACCGAAATTAACGCGAAATAGCAAAATCGCGTGGAAAATCCGTAAATTCTCTCGATTTCTCGTTTTTCGGACGCAGCATCGAGTAATAGACGCATCTCGCACTTCGACGCATTTCTCGGAATTTTCGAACACAAAGTGTGTCTTCTCGAATTTTTCGACGAAGTTATCATTATGACGCTAATTAATCTCATTCCTACCGAAGTTAACGCAAAACAGCGAAATCGCCGAGAAAAACCTACAATTCTCGCGATTTCGCTGTTTTCGATTGCGGAATCCAGGAATATGCGAATCTCGCACTTCGACGCATTTCTCTTGAAATTTCAAGCTAAACGTGTGTTTCCGCGTTAATTTCCGCACAAAAAAGTGAAATTAGCGTAAAAATGTCCATGCCGTCGAACAATTCGCGAAAACACATTGGGTTCAAAAATTCTGCGAAATGCATCGAAGTGCGAGATTCGCGTATTCCTCGAATCTGCGTACGAAAACCGCAAAATCGAGAGAATTGTCGGATTTTCATGATGATTTCGCTTTTTTTTCGTTAACTTCGGTAGGAATAAGATACTTTAGCGTTATGATAACAATTTCGTCGAAAAATTCGCGAAAACACACGTTGTGTTCGAAAATTCCGAGAAAAGCGTGGAAGTGCGAGTGTCGCGTATGCCGCGATTCTGCGGTCGAAAACAGCGACATCGATAGAATTGTCGGATTTCCACGGTGATTTCGCTGTTTCGCGTTAATTTCGGGAGAAATCAGTTAAATTCGCGCCATATTGGTAATTTCGTCAGAAAATTTGCGAAAACACACGTTGTGTTCGAAAATTCCGAGAAAAGCGAGTTTCGGGTATTCTGCGATCCTGCGTCCGAAAACCGCGAAATCGAAAGAATTGTCGGATTTCCACGGCCATTTAGCTGTTTTGCGTTAACTTCGGTAGGAATAAGATAAATTAGAGTCATAATGATAATTTCGTCTAAAATTTCGTGAAATCACACGTTGTGTTAAAAAATTCCGAGAAATGCGTCTAAGTGTGATAGTAACGTATTCCGCTATTCTGCGGTCGTAAACCGCGAAAGCAAGAGAATTGTCGGATTTTCACGGCGTTTTCACCGTTACAGGTTAATTTCGGGAGGAATCAGAGTCGAATTAGCGTCATAAGGACGATTTTGACGAAAAATTCGCGAAAACACACATTGTGTTGAAAAATTCCGAGAAATGCGACCTAGAGCGAGATTCGCGTATTCCGCCATTCCGCGTCCAAAAACCGCAAAATCGAGAGAATTGTCGGATTTTCACGGTGAATTACCTGTTTCGCGTTTTTTTCGGTAGGGTTCTGTTAATTTAGCGTAAAAATGCTTGTTTCGGCGAAAAATAAGCAAAAACACACAATTTGCTTGAAAAATCTCGAAAAATCCATCGAAGAACGAGATTCGCGCATTCCCCGAAAATAAGCTCAATTTCGCCGTTTCCGACCGCAGAATCGGAGAATACGCGTATCTCGCACTTCGACGTATTTCTCGGGAGTTTTCACCGAAACGTGTGTTTTTGCGCATGTTTCGACGATATCGACGAATTTTTACTGTAATTTAACAGAATTCTACCGAAATTAACGCAAAACAACAGAATCGCTGTGAAATCCTAATTTTCGCTCCATTTCGCGGCTAGATACCGCAGAATCGCGGAATACGGGTAACTGGCACTACGAGTCATTTCTCGAGATTTTCCGTGCAAAACGTGTGTTTTTGCGTACTTTCCGACGAAATGGTCACTTTATCACTAATTTATCTGATTCATCACTAAATCAACGCGAAACAGCGGAATCGCCGTGAAAATCCGAAAAATCGCTCGATTTCGCGGTTCTCGACCGCAGAATCACGGAATACACGAATCTCGCACTTCGACGCATTACTCGGAATTTTTTAACACATCGTGTGTTTTCGCGAATTTTCCGACGGAATTATCATTATGACGCTAATTTATCTGACTTCTACCGAAATTAACGCAAAACAGCTAAATCGTCGTTAAAATTCGACAATTCTCTCGATTCCGCGGTTTTCGGACGCAGAATCGCAGAATACGCGAATCTCATACTTCGACGCATTTCTCGCAATTTTTGAACACAACGTGTGTTTTCGCGAATTTTTCGACGAAATTATCGTTATGTTGCTAATCTATCTGATTTCTTTCGAAATGAATGCAAAACGATACTCGGGAATATCGATTAAGGGTAATCCAAATACTTCGGTGAAATCCGTTTCGAAATCGAAAATTGGTAACTCAGCACGAAGGAGGTTGGTGGACAAATCGGTGCGCTCCAGATAGTCGTCAATGAAACCTTGGTCGGAATCAGAAACAGAATCTGATTGGTCGACGAAGTCGGTATCGACAACTTGCACTTCGGATTGACAATTAATTTCTGGGATATCGGCACGGAACCCACCGATGAGCGGATCCTCGTTCACAACGGTGCACTCTACATCCGAATCACGATCTGGAGGATTAATCATTCGAACGTTTCCACCGTCGATCAGGAACACTTGTTTCGTATATTATACGTTCGACATGACTTTGGGAGATCCACGTGTGACGCGGTTCGAAAGAGGGACCTTGTGTCCTCTTTCAGATGGACCCGACTTAAGAAGTGCGCGGGCTATGGCGCGGTGAATTTGAAACTTTACACCTCCACGTCTTCTTGGCATTTGGAATCTACAATTAATTAAACGTTTTTTCTAAATTTCGGAAACCGTTCGGAGGAGGTTGATGGTAATCTCCTGTTGTTCCTTATGGTACCAGCACGAGGCTGGTACCATAAGGCACATTGGAAGATTTGGAAGATTTACGGGAAAATCTGTTGTGCCTGGTTATGTCGGCACGACGCAGACGTCAGGATGGATGAAGGAAAGGTGGCACCCGTGCTCGTACTTGGTGGATGCACAAAGTGGGAATAACGATTCCAGAAAGAAATAAGAAAATGGGAAGCGACTATTTTTCCTCCTCGTCAGCAACACGCCGATTTGCGTTGTACCACTTAATGAGAGTCATTGAATAAGGTTTGGATTAGGGTGATAAATGATGGGCTAAACACACAATATTCATGTTAGCACTCTGTATATTGTTACAACCTTTGAATTTCGCAGCACAACACTAATTTAACCTAGTCGAATAATTATATCGCAGGTATGTTTTAATTTAGAGATAATGTGTCACACGACAACACTAATTTAACCAAGTCGAATAATTATATCGAAGGTATGTTTTAATTTAGAGATAATGTGTCGCAGCATAACACTAAGCTGAACAAAGTTGAATAACTATAGCGAAGGTATGTTTTAAACTAAAGACAATAAGAACTGATTGATAAAAAGGAAAAAATTGACAAGACCGATTTTCAGAGAAGGACGACACGGAGCAATGTTTCTCTGTCGGAGAGACCGGTGGAACTGAGGAGCTCCGGGCCGCAACGCTACATTTAAAGATAGTGGACCCGCGCTGCCCCCACTCTTCAGACGTCACGCCTGGTACGCATGGGTTTTTATCCTAATTTCTGATATGTATGAATATTTTAGTAGTTGGTCGAATGATTTTAAACGTTGATAAAGTAATTTTTATTAATTTATCATCGTTTTTACAAAAAATAAGCCCTTTATTCTCGCTTTTACACAATTTGAGTCTTAAACCCATTTATTCCTTTTCTTAATGTTTATTACTCATAAAGACATATGTTTTTAGCAATGCGGCATGTACATATTTGTTAAAGGTCGTTATTTTGCATTAATTTTGCTTGTTTTCGTTTATTAATAGTGGTGATTGATAAAAAATGTTCAAATGTTACGTGCATATTTATTTTCGCAAGTTCCCGGAAGGATGCGTTTGTAAATTAGGCTATTATTAATAATATTTTGTGATTTGTCGGTGTGTAGTGTAAATTATTTATTTCGAGCGTTCTCATGGGCGGCTGCACGTGTGCCGCTGACTTATCAGTTGGGAGCACTCGGTGATGACTTCAGGAATGTGCCGCGTCGTTTCAGGGACTTGTTATATGTGCTCTCTATGGTGATTCGGGGACATACTGGTACTTTTAGGTCTTGGTATTGTGGGGACATGGAGCGGTGACCGTCGTGACGGTCTTTAAGGAGTATATGTACTGTGAAGGATAATTTGGGGACATGCATGGTGTTTTAGAGACTGGGTATTACTAGTACTTGAAGCGGTGACCGTCGTTGCGGTCTCCGGGAAATATATATATTATGAAGAATATTTTGGGGACATGCACAATATTTTAGGGACTTGGTATTACCAAGACTCGGAGCGGTGACCGTCGGTGCGGTCTCCGGGAAATATATATATTATGAAGAATATTTTGGGGACATGCATAACACTTTAGGGACTTCGTATTACCAAGACTCGGAGCGCTGACCGTCGTTGCGGTCTCTAAGGAACATTGGGGTAATATGGATCGGTGGGGTAAGGTGAGCATAGGGTAAATAGCATGGCAACCCCAAATATAGAGGTAACCCAAACAAACCCAAACAATAGAGAATCCCGGGTGGGTTCCCAGGATAGAGGGGAATTTTAGGGGAAGTCTGTCTCACTCAGGAACTCGATCTGACGATTAGAAGGGCCGGAAATGAATTTTAAAAATCCGGGTTAGAAACCAGGAGTATCAGGAGAACAATGACGTCATATGAGGTAGAAGGTAGTACTTCTTACTTTAAAAATTCGAAAATAAATACTTCTAATTGTTTTAAAAATATGAGACTAGGCTCATTGGATTAGGGGTTTTTCCTTCTTTAATTTAGTCGTAAAATGGACTTATGTTAGCCTGTTTTTAACTGTGTTTTAATTGATTTTAAGCCAAAGTATGTGTCGTAAAAATATAATTCTTGGTGCATAAGATTCTACTGATAATAACGTTTTATGTGATAAAAGAAAGTGATTTTTCGAATCATATTTTAACCTAGTTTTAGGTGTTTGACGAGTGTGTTCATTACTCTTTTATTTTCATTCCTGAATATTTATATTCTTCATAATTTTGTTATTCTGGAGATGTCACGAGAGTTTTGGTATATTAATTTTAACCTCCTTTTAAGGTTTTTTAAGGGGACGTATGGGAATTAAGAAATTTTTTTATAAGACATTTATTTATTTTTCGAGAAGCATAATAAGTCCTAATTGATACTTAATTTTTAGTATAATATTAGAAAGGTTTTCGGGCAATACATTCGTGAAAAACTTATTGTATATATAGTACGATCATATGTCTATGTGTATTTATAAGTTTTATATGTACGTGTATGTGTATATATATGTATATATAGGTATACTAGCTGACCCGGCAAACGTTGTTTTGCCACACAAATTATTCCTAGAGAATATTTTGGTAGAAAATTAACTAACTTATTTTGAGTGTGTGAGGATGTGGTCAAAGAGGATACTAAGATACAATATTAATCATTTAATGCAATAGAGTGTACAATATTTTTTGTAATTCCATCTTTAGCTGACACATGTAAACTGGATGGGTTCCCCACTCGAGAGTACGCTACGTATTATTGTCCATGTGAAAAACATGGTGTGCTCAAATCCAACCCACAAATAGACATCGTTTGGCCTTGAGACTTATTGATAATCGTTGCAAATGCCAATCTAATCGGATATTAAAGCCGTTTAAATTGAATTGGGACATCTGTCGGTATAATAGAGATCCGCGGTAGTAATATACTTTCACCTCGAAATTTGCCATTTAGAATGATGGCTTCGATAACATTTTTGATCATTTTTATAATGACCAATCCCGTGCCGTTGCACGGCCGCGGTGGGTTAGCATTACGAAGCAAAATTACTGGAGATTCAGTCTTCAATTGTAAATTGTGCGGAATCATGCTTGGTAAATCCAAAGAATTAAAAAACTCTGGGGAATAATTCACAGCTTCGGTGGTATCGCAGACTGTATCAGTCTCTATTATATAAAATTCTCCTGTCACAGTGTTTGTCCTCGAACTCCTCCAAAACGGCTAAACTGATTTTAATGAAACTTAGTACATACATTAGTTTGGCCTGAGAATAGGTTTTCATCTATTTTTCATATTCATAAGCGTGCAAGCGACACTTGCTGGGGTAGACTGGTAGGTGGTGGTTTATATTCTGTGCGCAGCGACACTTGGTGGGGGTAGACTGGTAGGTGGTAGGAAAAATTGAGCACAGTTTGATGTTAAAAAATAATTGAAAAGGAAAAATTCGTTAATGGCTCGTCCAATATCGGTCTAGCCACGTATATCGTGCGGTCTTTGTATATACGCACGGTGGAAGGATTTTATAAATATCCGAGTTTCAGACCCGTCCTCACGATACAATGTTTAAATAAACGTCATTTCGAGAACCGCTTCGTCCTTGGAGTAAGAAATACTCGCATACTTCATCTCTTATAAACTCAAAGTTGCCGAGAGATCTAAACCCGTCCTCAAAGTAGCCAGAATGTAGTCACAGCTACCATAGATATAACGGCTTCACAGTAACCATCCCTCATATATATACAGGGTGTCCCACGTAAGAATGTCATCCTTGAAATGGGGAGTTGGGCGTGAAATTCTGAGTCGATTAATATAAGCATTTATGGTTCCCGGTTTAACCCCTGAATTATTATTAATTCTTAGAGGCAGTCGATCAGGCGCGCCCCTTTAGCGGGCTTAGCCCCGAATTAATTATTATATTTAGACGTTGAGTGTCACATCGCAATTCCATGACCATGTATTTTTATACCTTGAAGGCAAATCCACAATTTAATTCGCATTGACGTCTCCATTTTTAGAGAAAAATATCGAAAAAATATCCTAGAAAGGTTTTTTTCCATTTTCCCAGTCTAATTTTGCACATTCGGCAAAATTTCGGGCAGTTTCGTAATCAGCGGAAAATTTCCGATTAAATAGACCCTTTGAAGAGTTTCAAAGCCGAAAAAAAATGTGTCGCCTTTCCTGGCCACTTTTCCAGAATCTCAGAAATCGCGATATTTCAAACGGTCGTAGAGTAGGCTTCTTGTATACGATGGAGATTTATTTGGTATGATTGGAACAGGTTTTTGCCTGAATGGTAAAGAAAGAGGCAAAGGAGTATGTATGGAAAAATTGGCAAAAATCTATGGTCGAACTTTGAAATTCTGCCAAAAATCGCAAAATCATCGGATTTCAATACTGGAAGAACCATTTTGAAAAGAAAATCATAACGAAGAGATTGAGCACATAGTGGACTGCTAAATCATGAAGAAAAGAAAGTTATCAATGATTGATTGTCTATCTATTGATTGTCGGTGTATTTAGATTTAATTTGATCCCCTGAGCATGAATCTACCAGTAATTTTCCCCAAAACCCAACACTTTCATGAAAAAATCGTAAAAAACTTCTAAAAACACGATTTTCACGATTTTTTAAATGGAAATTTTCGGCTTAAGGGGAAACTAATAGTGGATTCGTAGGTCTCATCCACTGAGCGAGTTTATACCTGTGCGCAGCGACACTTGGTGGGGATAGATTGGTAGATAGTGGGAAAAGTTGAGTTCAAAGTTAAAAAATTACGATTATTTATTTAAAAAATTGCACTTATGAATATCAAAAATAGATAAAAACCTATTCTCAGGCTTAACGAATGTATGTACTAAATTTCATTGAAATCGGTTCAGCCGGCGGTGAAGATGCCTCAGGCGGTGCTGCGTCGTCCGAAGACGTCGACTCGATCCTTCGTCATTGGCATTCATGTGATGGATCGTTATGTCTTCTCTTAAGGAGAATCGGGGGCTTGACTAAAATTACGCCACGGGAATGCGGGGTAAAGTGCTGAAGGCTGACTGGTGAGGTTGGATGATTTTTGGCGGTTTTTTAGGAGCGCGAGCTCGCGGAAAGCGCGAGTCTCGAGGAGCTAAGGTGACAGGTTGGGATAATTGTCAAGGAGGTCTTTCCTCTGGGCTCGCTATCTCTCTCTCTCGCTCGTCCGCGTGCGCCCGCTACGGCCCGTGCTCCGCTCTCTCTCTTTCTCGCTTGCTCTCGTGCAACGGTATGTCCCGCGTCTCGTGCCTTACACACTTAGGTCGTGTGGAGACGCTTGTGTTGGTTTGGCGTCCGGCTTTAACGAGACAGTGTGCGCTCTTATGGGTGTTATTAGAATTGTAGCGTAGCGTGTCCCTTGCGAGGCGGCTCGCTCGTTTTGGAGAGGATGGAGCTGGGAAAAATGCTGACTGTTTCCTAGTATCGAGGCTTTTGGGAAGTCACGAATGAGCCCAAAATCTATGTCTTGTCCGGGTGTGATGTTTTAGGGTCGCGGCTCTCGTTAAAACGAGTAGGACTCGAGGTTGCGAATCCTCGAGACCGAAGTTTGCTTCTAATCGTGAAAACTGATATCGTCTCTCGCTTCTCGCGAATCCAAGGACGTATGAGGGCGGAACTCTCCGCATACAGAGAGGAGACGTACGGCTTGCCAAAGCCGCAGCCGAAAGGCGATGGCATGCCAAAGGTTTAAAGTAATTGTTCAAATGATCTATTCAAGAGAAGCTAGAATAGTTAAGGGAAAAGAGAGTATAGGCGATAGGGATTCGATGGGATACATCGACAACTTAAGGGATAGGAGGTTGCTCTTCCAGGAGGCCGGGAGGACAGCCAAGAATTCCGAAGAAATAATTTCCTCGGCATGCCTGCCAAGGATCACCTTAATCTATCCCTTTATTTGTGATCCGGTGACGCTGCGAGCACAGCGTCCCGTCACAATATATATATATATAATCTATATAGCATTGTGACTTTCGCACTTTTATAAGAAATTGCCAAATAAAAATGATGAAAAAGTGTACATTGTGATTTACTAAGAAGGCAAGGCAGCCAGGGCGTAACAAATATGAGGCCAGGGACATAACAGGAATCAGATGAATTAGCGTCATAAGGACAATTTCGTAGAAAAATTCGCGAAAACCCACGTTGTGTTGAAAAATTCCGAGACATGCGTCCTAGAGCGAGATTCACGTATTCCGCGATTCTGCGTCCGAAGACCGCTAAGTCGAGAGAATCGTCGGATTTTCACGGTGATTTCGCTATTTCGCGTCAATTTCGGGAGGAATCAGATAAATTAGGGTCATAATGATAATTTCGTCGAAAAATTCGCGTAAACACACGTTGTGATAAAAAGTTCCGAGAAATGAGTCGAAGTGCAAGAATCGCGTATTCCGGGATTCTGCTTCCGAAAACCGCGAAATCGAGAGAATTGTCGGATTTTCACGGTGAATTACCGGTTTCGTGTTATGTTCGGTAGGGTTCTTACGTCCTGGCACTCACGCGGACCTTTTTCTGTAGTAAATCTGTAAAATATGAAATTCGAATTCATATAAAGTCTCGTTATAGACTATCACACGCAACGACGCATTGTAACAACTAAATCAGAACATTCAGACTTTTACCCACAGAAGAATTTATGTACAATACTTAATAGAAGGTATGTACAAATGCGCTTGATACTTAAAATATTTTTGATATTGTTATTATAAAAGATTAAGGCGATCAAACCTTAATGTATGAGTATTTACATCGAAACGATGAATATTGTAGATTTTTATTATGGGAATACTTATTTACAAAGAGACAAATATTGACAAAGCATATTTCGGTTAATAAACATCAAAGGGAAATATTAAACAAGGAAATATTTATGATAAATGGGATAAACTATACGTACAAACAAAAAACATACGTACGCCCGCGTAAATGGGATTATATTAAATGTTAATCGTAAAAGATTATGTATATTATTGTACACGAAATATCACTCACCCACTGTTATCAAAATTGTAATCGCCTATACAACGTCG
>JAPYZJ010005374.1:0-11677 GCA_030522765.1 Ophioninae sp. B BG-2022a
TTATTTCCCGAGTTATCAATTTTTAAAGTCAAAAGTGCAATTTTTGCTTTGAACGCTCATAACTCCGCCAAAAATCGTCGTACAGAGCTCAACCACCGCTCAAATTGAAGAAGATAAAATTCTCTAAAAGACCTTTATGGTAGAATTATCAAAAAAAAATTATTCATGTCCATGGACCTTTTTGAAGAAGAGCGAAAATTTCGAAATATTTTCCTTCGATGGTTTCCCGACGTTTTTTCAAAAACTACTCATGATAAAAAAATCTTGACCCCAGATCTGAAAACTAGAAACTTAGGGCTACAAATTCTTTTTTTTTAAAAACGTTTTGCGACCATTTTTCACAGAGATACAGCCTTTAGAAAAATGGCAAAAAATTTGCTATTTTTTTTCTATCCCTTAATTTTTGCGTCTAGTGTATTTTACCGAACTTTAAATGGTGGAAAAATCGTTTAAAGAACGGATTCAGCCAAATAAAAACAGGCAACTTTGAAGTAACAATGTTTACGGATGCATCTAGTTCTGGTAGGGGAGCTACAGATAAAATTAATCAAACGCATCTATTTTGGAGCGATCATCAAAAATATTAAAGCATATAAAGAGCTTTTTGCGGTTACGTTGAAATTAGAAGCCTTTGTAAACAATCTAAGGAATTTCCAGATTCTGTTAAAAGTTGATAATACGCCGGCGATATCGTATATTGACAAAATGGGTGGCATAAAATTTACAAAATATATTGTTTTGGCTACAACGATTTGGCACTGGGCAGAAAAAAAAAGTTTTTCCGTTTGCTTCGTATATAGCCTCCAAAGATATTGCAGACACCAACGTTATCCCCCGAATTAAAAACGACGGCAGATAGTAGGAATTAGGGAACTTTGCGTTTAAATAAATTATAAAGAAATTTGAAAAATTTAACATCGATTTACTCGCGTCTAATCTAAATTCAAAATGTAAAAGATTTATTTCTTGGCGGCATTGCCCCGGCGCAGAGAAAATTGACACGTTTACCCTTAATGGGTCGAACTTACATTTTTTTGCCTTTCCACCCATTTCTCTGATCCTCCGAGTATTGACAAAAATTAAATCAGACAGAGGTACAGGTGTCATCGTGGTAACCGGTTGGCCCAATCAACCGTGGTATCCACTGTTTATATCACTACTTATTAGTGAACCGATACAATTTAATCCAAATTATTGTCACTATCAACGTGCAGGAAAAAACAGCAGTGCCGAGCGAATCATATAATTTCGACGATAGGGAAAGTATCTGCAAAGGACATTCAGTAAAGGTGTAAAGAAAAGAAAAAAGGTAAACAAAAAAGTGACAAATATAACGAGGAACTGGCAAGTGAACATAAGAGGAAAGAAATGGCAGTGGAAGAGCGAATGAAGGAGCACAAAGATGGGATGAAAAGGGGGTGAGGAAGAACGAGAAGATCAGAACGTGGATGTCTAGAAGGTGCGATAAAGGGACACGGAAGAGGCATTAGTGTCAGCGTTGCGATGGCTTGTACATTTGCCGCGTCATCCTTCCGGCACCACCACCGCCGCCGCCGCTGCTGCCACCGCAACAGACAGGTGTGCGCGGGCATGCGAGCAGATACGAGCGTGACGAGTACGCGCGAAGTGCGAGGACTGCCACACCGCACCGCCAGACAGGTTCTGATACATATACGCGTATATAATTTAGGATGCGACCCCGTTTTCACCACCGTGAGGCGCAATCGCGCGCATACTCGAGCCAGGACTCTCGTCCAAGTCCCTCCGCGCGTCATCCTGCCTTCGTATGTTTTGCGCTCTTCCGGCTGTTCAGGAGACAGTTTGCGCATACGCGTTATTTATGTCCGCGAGTATATGCAAAACGTAATGACGCCCATCGCATCGAGTGAACTCCCAGTCAGCATGAGGCACCTGGGATTAGGTTGAAGAAGAGGTTAACGGTATTCCCATCCTTGTAGAAATAAAAATAATGAGGTAATAAGACATATTTTAAATTTATAAAATGGCGAATAGAGAAGTTTTGGTCGACCGAAAACAGGTAGGTTAAGGCGGAAGCGTGCTTTAGAAGCTTAAAAATGTTGATTTTTTTTGCATGAATGTCTTCCCAAACTATCCAAGAATGTGTTCCTAAAAATTCAAAAGCAAATTCCAATTATTTCCAGAGTTACAGAAGAAATAGTGAGTAAGCGTTGAGCAGCTATATGAGCGGCCAGATCGCTCAAAGTGCCCGTGCTCCGCCCCTCGATCTATTGTATGTATTGTACTCATTATAACTATTGTACGTATCCAAAGAGACTAACAGTCCATTAACAATTAAATTAACAATTAGCATTTGTATTAAATTAAAAATTAACGATTTATTACGGTCTGAGGATTCGATGAAACTTGAATTCTGTAGAAGATATGAGAAATGCAATAATGGCGACACTTGATCATTATTGCTCTACAGATGAATTGCCTCGCCACGATAAATGCCCGGAAGGCGTCGAAATCTGGTGTGAATAGCGCGAAGCTGAAGCGACAAACACCCTGGCTGCTTTTAAACATCTACCACGTCTAATTGACGAACATGTCGAAAAGCAACTTCGTTCTATGTACGAGGAATTATATAAGGACGATCTGCTAACGAGGTGTTTAGGTGGATACACACAAAATGCGAACGAGTCGTTCAATTCCACTGTGTGGCACATCGTACCTAAACACCTTAATTCAGGCATTAAAATCGTCAAGATTGTTGCTTACATCGCTGGAAGAATGTTCAATGAAGGCTATAGTGCAGTATTGAAAACCATGCAGTTACTAGATTTGAAAATTGGACAGCAATGCAACAATTTCGCCAAGGGAACCGACAAGGGGCGCGTCACCCGACAAAACAAGCGCGATTCATTTGAAAGTAAAGAGGTCGGAGCAGCCCGCAGACTCGAACATCAGGGCGAAAACCAGTTTTTTTAACAGTCTGAAGGGCAACTCTATGGACCAGGAATCGCTGATTAGCATACTATTGTGCTACGTCGTAAGAATTGTTATTGTTATTATTAATATTATTATTATTAATTACCGTTATGCTTGTATAATGCTATTTTATATTGTACAGTATTATTTTATATTATATATTGTAATGTGTTGTAATATTAATAATGATTTCTTTCATAATAAAAGAATATGAAGGTTGGTATTCAATTTGAATTTTTTCGAATTCAACGTGAATCTGAGTTTTTCGGAAAATCGCTAAAGCGTTTTAATTGTTGCAAATTTTGTAAAATACTGTGTACATTCGTAAGCACTTTATTTTTTCTTTCGAAAATTGTTGTCGAAATCACTCTAATAAAAAGAATTTTACGAATAGGGTAGACTGGGTACAGTTGTGACAATTTTTATTTCACAACCAATAGTTTTGTTAGGATAGCAGTTAGCTGTACAAAATAAGTTTTATTTTATGAAGAGTACATTTGCATACGTATAATTATAAGAAATGGAATTCTAAGCACTATGGTTAACTCACAGGAGCAAGATAGAAAAAAAGAGAAAATGTCACAACCTACCACGCCTCAGGGGCGGTTGTGACAGTAACTAGGGTTGGTAGTGACAGGTTCAAAAATACAACAGAATGGTCGTCCATCACTTTTATTGCACAAAATATCAATATTACGTCTACGTAACACAAGGAAATTTCATATTTAATTAATAAGGCACTTTGACGTCTTTAGCTATTATTATCAATCCTCATTTAGCAGTCTGATTGCTTATAACTAGTCAGTCGTAGATTCCAATCGGTCTAAAAACCTAACTAAAATATTGTAATCATACAAAACGGTAACAGTACGATACAAACTAAACCACAACCGACTTCTTTAAACAAAACAATCTAACTTTTGCATATTTTAACATACAGCATAAAAAAAAATACGCTGGAGATCTAGTGAGAGTTATCACAATTATGACATATGTAATGGCTACTGCCATCTGTGCACTCTAAGTGTGACCAGAGCTCACATTTTTCTTGACACTGGATCCAGTTTTCGCTAGGCCTACTATTAGAGTATGTACCAACACATACCAGACAAAAATACTCTTCTTCATCTGATGTTGGTAGTGATGTCTTCCGTTTTCTCCCTCTGCTTTCTTCTTTTTCTTTATTTTTTCCTTTTGCTTCGTTAAGGTTTGTCTTGATCTGTTCAGCTTTCAATCGTATTTCTCTCTCTTCGTGTTCCTGCCTTACTGCCTCTTTTTCTGGGGTGTCTGTATAAATAGTAGACTTTTTGGTTCTGGGACCTCTTGATTTCCTTTGGGGAGCCTTTGGAAAAGGTCGAACAATATCAGGGGCAAGTATAAGTGGTGTGGCTGGGGATGACGTAGTTGGCTGATCGTTGCTATTTATATTTTGAATTGATGATTCGCCCAATACGGAAGGAAAAAGTGGTGGTATTTCTTCAATAGGTCCAGGATCGTTTTCCTCTAACAAAAAGTCTAATAGTGCTGATACCGGCGGCGTATCATTGTTATTAGATGGATTGTTTTCTTCAATGTCGGGTCTGTTCGTTTCAAATGATGATTTGATATTATTAGTAGCCTCAGTCACAGGTGTTTGCTTATCAATTGCAGAAGATGATGTTGCAGCATTGTTCAGTTCAGTGTCTGGATTTGGTCGGTCCGTGACAAAAGATGGAGCGAAATCCGTTTCATCGAATAGATTACGATTAAAAGGGTAAATACCGGTTTTGCGAAATCCAGCCTGAATATTGGCTTGTGTTATGCTAAAGGCATTGCAGTTTTCACAATACCCGGTATGTCGTAGATAGACATTGTTCTTCCAGGATGACTTCGCATCCACCCATCACAAGCAGTATTTATTGCTTTTTTTAAGGGTCCGAAGACGGATCTATCCAGGGGCTGCAGTTTGTGCGAGCAGTGTGGAGGAAATGAAAGTAAAGTGATCCCATTTGCTTTGCAAAAATCCAATGTATTTATGTGGATATGAGAAGAATGATTATCCAGCACTAGTAAAATTCTTTGCGACGGAGAAGCATTTGAAAGTTTTTTTAAATGTTCAAAAAAAACTAAGAATGACGCGTCTTGCATCCAGCCGGAAGGATTTGCAGTTCCTATGCATCCCACAGGCCCGTCTCTGACAAAATGTTCGTGATAACGAACGCGAGGAAATATAAATAAAGGAGGAATAGCATTGCCCAAAGTATTTACTGCAAATGTTACTGTGACCAATGGGCCTCGTTCAGCTGATCGTTATCGGGTTTTTGGACGGTAGTGATGCCTGTTTTGTCCACGTTGTAGATATCCTGAGGCTCATAGGGGTGTCTGTCCAAAACAATTTGCAAATTGTTGTAAAAAGCTTCAACGTTGGTTTTATTAAAACTTGTTGCTCTTGAGAGGCTAGTAGCTTGACCTACACGAACAGACAGTGATGGATGGATGGATTCTGTTCATGAATCAACGAAACCATTTCTGGCCAGCCATCTCATTCTCAAGCCAAGTAGCAGGTCGCTTCAGGTTATATTTTTGTGTAAACTCAAAAGCTAACTTCCGTACCTCTTTCGGGGATAGGCCAAAATATATTTCAGCACAACGTATCTTGACAGCTGCTGTTCTTGTTCCTCAGAGAAAACTTTATTATGTGCAATATACCCCATGCTAATATTGTCTTTATTGAGGTCCGCGCCAGGTTTGTCACGTTTTCGAATATACCGTAACAACGACATACGATTTACTTCGTACATTTCTGCAGCTCTCCGTAACGATGTTTCTCGTTTCACTTCTGTATAAGCTTCTTCATATTTTCTTATTTCACACTGACCTCTCTCCGTCTTCCTTAAGCGTTTTTTTGGCATCTAAAAGCAAAAAAAAAAATACTTGTCAAATTGTCACAACCGTACCCAAAAAAAAGTGTCACAAACGTACCCAAAAAAAATGTCACAACCGTACCCAAAGCACCCTTTCGCAAAAAAACAATAACTATGGCAATATAAAGTAAGGTACGGACAAAGTAAACACTGCTATTTAATCACTAATGTTTGACTAGTAATGTAAAAGGACATTCATTATTGGATCTGTACACGTATTATAACAATCACTAAAAAAATCTAATGAAAATACTTACTTTTGACCGTTAAAAACTAATGAGGGCCTCTGCTAACCTCAACGTCGCGCGTTGGCTGACGTAATACCGTGAAACAAGTTTGGACTACCACGGCGCTCCTCTTTCCCCTTTACACCGCCCCCGTATTCCTTATAGTTTCGCTAATATTGCGACTGTCACAAACGTACTTTGTCACAATCGTACCCAGTCTACCCTACAGAAGAAACAGATTCACAAGGCAATGAGTGTCTTCCGTCAACATCGAAGAAAATAAAATTCGCCCCGTAGAATAATGCGCCACTTTTCATACAACAAATGTTCAAGTCCGTTTTTTTGAAGTAGCATTCGTAAAATTCTTTTTATTTCAGTGAATTCGACAACAATTTTGGAAAGAGAAAATAAAGTGCTGACGAATGTACACAGTATTTTACAAAATTTGCAACAATTAAAACGGTTTAGCGATTTTCCGAAAAACTCAGATTCACGTTGAATTCAAAAAAATCAAAAATTCAAATTGAATACCAACCTTCATATTCTTCTATTATACAAGAAATCATTATTAATATTACAACACACTACAATATACAATATGAAATAATACTGTACAATATAAAATAGCATTATACAAGCATAACGTTAATTAATAATAATAATATTAACAATAACAATAACAATTCTTACGACGTAGCGATATGTACTAGTGTTTTTTGCCACATGGACATTCTGGTATGATTATACCGTTTTAAGTAACAATAAAGATCGATAAATTATTAGTTGTGCTCCACACTATTTATCATTTTTATTTATTCGCTATACAACTGCATTGACATTTCTTTGAACACGTTATGCCATTTTATGCGTTATGAAATTTTTTTCGTATACAACAAGCAATATTGCCACTGATAATGTACGAGGTGCAAGTTTTACCAAGCTGCAGCTCCTAAACTATAAATACTACGGAAAAAATTTCAAATGAAATTTATAGGAAATTTTATGCTCTACAATTCAGTAACTACCATTTTTAATGTATCATTGACCATTAACTAAATATTTAGCAAAAACCATATTGAAAAAAGTTTTGAGCACTCTAATTAAAAATCTATGTGTTATACAAAAAAAGTTTCAAATAAAAATGATGGAAAATCTTATTATCTGCAATAATGATTTCTACAGTTTTCGTCGTACGATGCGGTTCACGAGATATTTATTAAAACGTGTCTTTTAAGATGGCGACTGAAGCCCACCGTCAGCCATGACGCCAACTTGGATTCACATTCACGGGACACTCCTGAACATATAAAAAAAAAAAAATACCTGTTCCCAAACAATTTATCCCAAAAGTACTCGGCGCTTGGCCTAATATCTCAACCAAGTATTGTTGAGAAAAAATGATATTATACATTGCTTTGTCTATTTTTTTCAGGTATCAGGTTGCTCTGATTTTTTCGGTGTGGTTTTCCGAGAAAAATGGCAAATTGATGACGAGATCTTCGTTTATTGATGGTTTCAAACGGCCCCCGTACATCGATGAGACAAAATGGGATACGTCGATATTTTATTATCTCATTTATGCACGGTTCATCCGAGAGGTCATCTACTTCAATATCCTCGATACATGCAATACCAGACGAGAACGATGAGCACGGAAATCCTATTGAAGAAATCGGCCTTTTGGAAGTGAGTTATTTTGGCTCCAATAGTCGACAATGAGACTTTTCAATAGCACATTCTGTTCCGCATCGGGCTCTCTCGTTTTTTACGCTATTTCACTCGCGTTTTCTCGCAACGACGCCACGTTTTCTCCAAGGCGTTTGTGACTGTGTGCGCGCTGTCCCTGGCCTCACGCCAGGTCACCTCTCCACTTTTCGTCACGACCTGTTTCGGTTGGCTTTGATAGATTGATGCGGGCTCTAAGTGACAGATGCGACTCATCTACAGTCTGAAACTTTTGAAAGAGTGGAGAGCAACTGAAAGAGGGAACGTGATATTAGAGGTAAATGTAACGCAACAACAGGACAAAATGAGCTTACAATTGGATCTCGTTACTCAAAGAAAAATATGAACTCTAGGTGTTTTTTAGTATTTTCTTATCATTAATTATTCCATAAGGGAACTACTGTTCTATTTGAACTGATTCGTTGACCGAGTCGGCCAAGGCACGGCCAGCCGATCCTGAAGTCCCTGGTTCCCTCCCCAGGATTTTTTCTTCAAAATTTTTCAATGAAACTCGATCCGCGACCGGGAGGTAAACTGGTGACCGGCTGTACTGGCATAGATTTTCCGCAGTTTCCCTTTGCCTGTTTCAGAAATAGCACTGCGAATACGGTACAGAGGGGGAAAGTCGGCTGCAATCGCAATGGGGAAGATGAACAGTCAGGAGGAAAGGGAAAAATCGAGGTAGAAAGGAGGAGATACAGGAAAAAACAAAAGTGAAGAGTCGTGAAATACGTAAAAACCCGCAGGGTAAAATTGAAAAACTCATCAGAAAAATGGAGGAGTTTAAACTACTGATATGTTCATTAGCAAACTATCAATATTATTATTTTTATTATTACTATTCATTTTTATATCATTTAATTAAAAAAGAATCATTGTAATTATTATTGTTATTGCTGTTATTGCGTACATTGTATCTAAATATAATAAAGGAATTATCATATCAATATTGTTTTATTATAATATTACAGAATATTATTATTATTAATAATTATTAAATAATTTATTAAATAATTATATAAATATAATTAAATATGGGAGTTCCTTTATTCCATACGGATCCGTGCGGATTTTCACATGTCTCCTTCCTTTTTCTCCTCGAGTTCCAAATTCTCCTCGCAGACCTTTCCGTTGTTCGATCTTTTGCTGTCATTCCCTACCCGTACTTCGCCAAGCTAGCCTTCCTACAGTGCGTCCGCAGCCAACTTAGCTACACTATACCGCATTTGCCGAGGATACGGAGAAACTGTGGAAAACCCGTGTCGGTGAAAACGACCCTATATTGGCCTGTTTCTTTGGTGTAGGGGAAACCCGGGTAAAGTGGATCCCCGGGCAAAGCGAATACTGCCTACTACCTCCAAGTTGTTTGTTAGTCGGCAGCTGCGTTATCATAGCAGTAGTTGCCTGTTAGTGCTTACCCCGCAGCAAGTACTCTGGTACGTGTTCGCGTCTCGCGGCGCCAGTGAGTGGACGAAGTGCGCTTTTGTGCGAAAAATATAAATTTACAAAGGTAAGTGTCTCGTTTATAACTATTATGTTATTAGTGCCATATTCTTGGTTGGGCGAGGAATTTAATGCATGATTATGTAGCTTCCAACTGCGCACATACGGGTATTTTGCTAATCTACGCGGCCAAAAGTAGAATTTACCCACTGTAGATAATGTTGAATAGAACGACTACCTGAGCTAGGGGACAGTCCCGGGAACAATAACCCGCCCTCTCTGCTCCGCTACCTGCACTAGTCGCGTCATAAATTTAGTCGGTATTCGATCGTTTACCTAACTTGTTGTTCGTGTCTGTTCTCAGCGCTCGTGCAAAAACATTAACTTTTAAGTTAAACATAAAATATATTGCGTAAACTTAAGAAGTGTTTGTGATGGATTGTGATAAAGCAGGTAATTATGCTGTATTTTGTTAAGTTTTTTGTTATTTGGATCATTACAAATGTAAGATATAATCATTTGAAAGTACCCACATGTTAGATCGATTTTTCATTATAAATGTTTTATATCATCGTGTATTTGTTGTACTATCAAGTTAGATCCTGCCATAATTCCTTATACAAATGAAAGTTTGAAGCTTTGAGTAGTAAAAAATAAAAGCCACTGCCGCGGATAAGCGCAGGTACGTTATGTTTTGATGATTTGAACTTATTTTGAGTAATGTACAAAAAAATTACTGTAATTCTTATAATTCGTCAAAAAATGTCCCTTTGTTTTAGGTTCACGAGGCACCTCTGGAGTAAGAGTAGTGACCCGTAAATACATGTCTGATCGTGTGCAGGGCTATGATTTGCCTAACTTGGAAGAAAAACTCGATTCCTTCAGAAGCCATCTATTGTCTAGTGAAGATTACACACAAGAACAAATTAATACCCTGAAACGTAACTTTGCACACTTTAAATCAGAAACCAAGCAAAGATGGCTAAAAGCACATAAGAAAGAGGACGTATTTATCAAAATGAATCACTCATGGCTTGAAGGAACGTTTGAGATACCCGCGATTTCACGAAATCGTCCAGGGCGGCCATGTAAATTATTTAACGAATCGAGTGAAAGGACCAAGAGGAGGGGAACTGCAGAGATTCGGTCTGTTGTGGCACAAGCTGTTATCATTCATGCAGCTCAAGTTGAGTTGCGGAAATCCCGAAAAAGAGATGCTTCCGAAATATTTAAAGAAATCACCAGTTCTCCAACTCGGCATCTAAGTATAAAAAGGCTTTTTCTATGTCAACAAAAGTAAGAACATGCTCACTTACTGGTGAAGCCGATCTAACTCGTCGACAATACGAAGTAGTAATACTTCGTATTGTCGAAGCTTCCATGGCTTCCACAAATATCGACAATGCTTGTATCGGAGTAAGTGAGCATGTTTTTACTTTTGTTGACATAGAAAAAGCCTTTTTAAGAAAAAGCTCTTATAAGCCGTATGAGAAGCTTAAAAAGAAGAAAAATGAAGTGTTTTTAGGAAGAAACTATCGCGCTTCTCATGCCTGGGAAACCCAATGTTGATTCTTCAGAGAGCGAGAAAGAAAACTAATAATAATGAAAAGTAAACTCTATTTTTTGTTGCACTTAATTCTTGAAAGTAGTTTACAGTGAATATTTAGTAATAATACCTCTTTATAAATCACAGCAAGTATTTTTTCTATGAATTTATATCCTTTAGAAAAGAATAAGAACATAAAATAATTGTCGCCGCGTAGATTATCGAAATACCCATCTGAGCTGCGTATAGATGACAAGGTTAGCTGGACTGGTGTTGGAATAATCTGGGATAACCTTAAAAATGTACCCGAAGGGCAAAGCGGATCAGGCAAAGTGGATACTGTATTCACTTCGTCCGGTCATCACGAGTCATATAATTTTATGGAATTATGTATTTTACTATGTTTTTTGTTGTTGCAGATGGTGAATAGATATTTTAAAAAGACAACGCAAGGTACTTGGAGTAAAGATGTCATGCAGCCTGCAATAAATGTATGTAAGGCGGGCGAATTTATCAAAGGAACAACTAAAAAATAGTTACTGTGGATTTAAATTTAAGAAAAATATGTTCTTCTAATTTTGAATCGTTAGTTTGTTTGTAAGTTTAACTTCGTGCGAAATAATGTTGTTGTTCGCTTTGCCCTGGTACCGTATCCACTTTGCCCGAGGTCTCGGGCAAAGTGGATAGCACGCCACTGTTGTGAACTTGGCTTATCACTGATAATTCAATATTAAGGGAGGGGTAGGGTTTTGAGGGTTCAAAAAAAGTGATTTTTTTTATTGCATATTATAAAAGTATAGTAACTCAAGAATGTTGTCTGTTAATAGGAAGTCAATCGGAGCAAAACTCACAAAGATATAGCTTTGGAAGTAGGCGTGTCT